>JAZBGY010000029.1:95435-170774 GCA_037414755.1 Lydus trimaculatus
ATTATTATTATTATAACTATTTATAAATGAGCAATTTTTTGTTGTTTAACACAAAAAAAAAAAACAAGAATATATTGTAGGATTATCAAATGTTGAAAAGAGATAGAGGCAATGAATCGAATATTATCTAGACGGTTGTCAAATAAATTAACAAAGTGCCGCTTAATTAACAATCAAGTAGAATTATTAAATGTCAACGTAGGTGTGTTAAAATCGAAAATTAACAACAGTGGTGGAGTTTTGCAAAAAATTCAAATTTTTAAACAAAGTAGGCTACGTTTGAAATTTTCAACCAAATCGCGTCTATTAGTAGCTCTAATTACAGAATAATTCCGAATTTAATTGCGCTTATCATTAAAATACGATTGTAATAAAACTAATTAGTTTGTTATCATAATTATTGTTGTGTTTCTATTATGATTGTTCTGTTTTTAAATATTGATGTTGATAATATTTTTGTTGAAATTTGCGCGGAAAATTTGAAATTATCCGGAATTTTTGCAAATTTATTTATTTTAATTAAAGTAAACTTTATAGGAAAATTTCCATTTCGCAGAATCTCCGCCACTGTACACGAGTTGGATAATTATTGTGAAATTGTCTGTTACCTAAAAACGATCACTATTAATAGACGCTATAGTTCAGCCTAGACCTTTATCTAATTGTCGAATTATTGCGACCAGTTTTACAAATAAATAATTATTTCTAAAATTAAAAATTAATAGACACATTGGGGCGAAAAGAGTTTATTTTTTTCTGTGATACAGTTGAATCATGCTGTTCTTCAAGCTGTCAACAGATGATTTCTCACACATCAATCGTTGTTGAATTTCTGTTTAATAACACATACGAAAATCGACTAGACGTCACAAATCTAAGATGTTGATGATGGTTACTTGTTTTTCTTTGTTAGTTAGGGGTAGGGGAAATTAATCGTGAAAAACAAACGGATATACCTATACACAACTGTCCATTCTTTAAATATTTAAAACAGGAAGATGATAAATCAACGTTGTGGTTTTTAAGAAATTTCCTTATCACATTCGAGTGATAACAACAGTTCTAATAAGAGTCAAGAGAAGAGAGGAAAAGAAAAAACCGAATAAATATTTAAATATATTGAAATGTTGTTACAACAACCAATTAGTGACAATGTTCTAAAAAATGATTCTTAATAGCCAATTTGAGGGGATTCTTATTTTTTTTTTGTTGTTGTTGTAGAAAAAAGGATTGTTGTTGCTAAAAAGCCATTAGATCCCTGTAAATTGGTCGTTTAAACTTACTATCATTCCAATAGACTTTTCTTTTAAATTAATTGTTGGTTAAACTTGCAAGTTGGTGTTAAATTGGTCACTAATTAACATGTTTGGTTTTAAATGTTTTTATTTTGAAAGATAGAAAGTTTAACAGCTTTATTCCACACATACACACACACTTACATTTTTTTCAAACAACACACAACAACAAAAAAACAAATAACGCAGATAATCATTTGTAGAAATAAATGATTAATTTACATATAAGTTACGCAAAGTAAGTGGCATTAAAACATGAGTATAATTAATTAACCTTTTGTACTTAATTAACTTTTAATCAAATAATTACACGGCGCATTAATTTTCTTTTGATGGAAAAATATTCGCGTCATATTTATTCATTTCTGGTTGTTGTTGTTGTTGTTGTTGTTGTACCTATTTGTTGTTAGAGAACTTCTTCTTATCAACGAAAATAAAATGAAAAAACACAAAATAGATTAATTATGTTTAATTTAAAGTAGTCAAACGACAAAACCTCAACTGCATATATGACAGTAACTTGACTATAACTAACAACAAAATAAACAACAACATCAACAGTAACAAAAATGAAGTAAATCATAATCCCTTTTATCTTTGTTTATTATTTCCTGAAAGATCAACAGGATGTTTTATAATATTCATAATCACTATTTCTCTCTCTACATACTCATCTGTTTCTAGTTTTCTATAGTTTCTATCAAAATTATTGCATACGGTTGGTATAATTAATTTAAATTAATTACATATAAATCATAAATAAATTGCAACTGTTGTTATTATAGGATGATAAATTTCTATTATTGTTTGTAATTAGATGGGGATATTAGCCTAGATTTTGTGTGTGTGTGTATGTGTGTATCATCAAAGCTAACAAAACCACCTCCAGTTTTGTTAATAATAAACAAAAATATTGTTTTTATAAATAATTTCGCCGATTACATGGTTGTAAATTGTTTTCGATATGTGTAGAAAATTCGATTTGATTAAGACAATATTTATGTTATGACTTAGTTTTATTGTGGATCAATCGATTATCGAATGGTTATTAAACGAAAATATTGCATAAAATAAGTCGAGTATATGGTTGTGAATTATATTATTTTTATTATGTTTTAGTTTTATTGCAAATTCACGTGGTGGAAAATTGAAATTTGTATCTCACACATACCTACAAACACACACCACACATAACACATATACACAATAAAATATTTTTATATAAAACCAATATAATTGTTAAGATTTGATTTGTATTTGTTAAATAGAAAACTCACCACCAGGATAATGTAATGGGGGTGACAATCAGGAGGTAAACGGACACCAGCACGGCGTGCATGACCGCGCGCTCACTCACCTAAGCGAGCCCCATGACTGGCGAGACCACGATCGCGGATCAAAACTTGAAGTCTCTCGTCCGTCTCACTGTGTTTAGTTCTGTATATATCTATCTTTCTCACACTTTATATAGTTATTATATTATAGTACAGGTGAATGAATATAGACGATCGCATGCGCAAGAATTATTCAAATTTTTTGTTTTGCAAATTTCCGCAAATTTTCCCACCTCTTGCCAAAATCAAAATAATAATAATAAAAAAAAAATACAAAAAAATCCCGTTTTGTCTATTAATTGTTTGTATGGCTGATAATTCGGTTGAATTCCGCATTTCTCCATCCAATTACCACAAGACTTACCGTACAGCAATAACTTTTCTAAATATATGTTAGTATAGATATACCGAAAAAGAAAGGCTTGGGAACAAGACAAGTATTCAGTGATTGTGAATTCCTTCGGTAGCACAAGACCTGACGGTTCAGACAGTCGCATTTTGCTGTCAGCCGGTTGTTGGTTTGATCCGAAACAAAACCAAAACCAAAACAGAACCAACAAAAAAACAACAACAAACAACGAAGAAGAAGAAGACGAAGAGAAACATTTAAGAAGGGAAAAAATTGTAGAAGAAAAATACATATGTATATATATATAACTATAGGTATAGGTATATGTGAAGAATAAGAAGAAGAGAGAGAAAAGGTAGGTAGGTATAGGTATTTTATTTTCCTGCCAAGGTTAATTCAGAGCATCTCTCCATGTAAAATAATAGTGTATCTTCGAGTACTATCTGCGGATTTCAGAAGGATTTAATGGTGGCATACAATTGACATTAAGAATGTTATACGGGCCCCGTTGTGTGCACTCGATACAGAACAAACCAACGAATCTCAATATCGCTTTAAAGAAGATATACTTACCTGCCCCTGTTGCCAATATATTAATCCTACTTTACACAATTATCGTTAACAATTTTTACAATTTTCTCATAATTGATATACGGATTGATTTTTATTTCGTCTTTATAGATAGTTATTGCCAATTAAAAACGCGTTTTTTTTCGGTTTGCGGACAATACTAAAGAGATATCTACGTATTTTAATACGATTTACATCGTTCTTTCTTCTACATCTGAATAAGAAGAAGGAGAAGAAGACGACAACGGCAAACGAAATTGTGAAGACAGTTAATGGAACAGAGCGCATTCAACATTGTCTCTGAACCGTCTCACAAATCAGTCGAACCTGCCCATTAGGATGCTGATATCGTGATAGATTATCACAGTAGAAGCTATATGTAAATCTCACCAATGTATTGATGTATCTGTCGTAATACGTCTCAAAGAATTTGTCATTGAAACACACTTATAGAAAAGATAGATAGATGTATGTATGTAGGTATAGATTTGAATAAAATAATCATCAAATAACAGTTTATTTTTCCATACCTACTTAATTAATTTGTTCGTTAATAAAAATCTGTAATAAATTGTAAAGGAAAAATCGGTGGCGGCAATCAACTATACGCACAAGAACGCATATCTGTACACATAGGTATAGGTACACATACAACATTATGTTGGGTACTAAATCACCGTCCAGATATTTATGTCGACATGGTTGTCTCTGCCTTTAAAACTATAGCGTTGAAATCCGTATTCACCTCTAATGCATAATTATGCAATTCATGTACGGCCACATAAGTCTGTCGTGAATAGGTAATTATCGAATACTATTGGACAACCAATAAATCTTTATAGTATCCTCCTAATCGAAGGACATTGTAGTTAAATCGCTAATAAATTTCAAAACTAGAAGATGGAAATTCCATTTTGTTGAATATAAAACCGAATTAATCTAACTATTTACAATAAAATGAACACGAACAATTGCGGCAACGTTATATATTGAGATTTTCCGGTTTTTGGCCTAAATTTACCTAAAAATCATTGGAATTAACCATTAAAATCCAATGTTTAATCTAAACAGACGTTATTTTCGCGTTTGTAAATGTAAACCGGCAAAAATAAATGTTTGTCAAAATATGCATACGTCCGTGTAATGTAATGATTAGGAAAGATCGTATATGTGGTGAACGAGAGAGAGTAAAATAAAAATCGCCCCAAAAATAACGAACATTGTATAATAAACATTGAAATATTGAGTGTTAATGACGGAATATTCACTTGGCACTATAAATCAATGTGTTAATGTCTATATATCGTAAGTTTTCACACTGTATGTTTTATATCTTTTTATAATGATTTTAAATAAATGACGAATAAGATTACGAAAATAACACACAAAATAGAGAGTATTAGAAAACGATGAATAATAACGGAACTGTGTGCGTCTAACCAGCGGCGTAGATACTGTATTGCTGGAGTTAACAGTGCCGAAACTCCCTCATATGCTAATGAATTGTGGGAAACACAATGTAATTCTACTAATTTGCTGAAATATCACATTAGCCTAGTGACGATAGATAGAGAGATATTCTGTGTTTGGTTGCTGATAATAATTGTAAACTAAAAGGCCGATTTCCTATGGAGCCAAATCAAAACTATAGAAGTTCTAGCGCATCCATTTTTTTATTTCTTTTTGATTTTCATTACCAAAGATGCCCCCGACTATGTTTACGTAAGGGCCGGTTATTTTTAGCTACGCCACTGGTACGTTTACACCAATTATATCGAGATCAATCTTTCAACGATACTGAAACTATTTTAAATAAATATTGTTGGTATTATCATTGAAAATAATGTCAGTTGATTTATTGTTTATTGCAAAAATAATCCATATAGCCATTATTTATTTAAATTTGAATGAAATTTTTGAAAAGTTTATAAAATTACCACAAAATTCTTGTTGAATCATCTGTTCTTCAGTAGAATTGACATTGAATGATTTAATTATCATTATTGGAAATTTTAAAAGCCGGATCTGTAAAGGGAAATGAATAAAAGTGGTGATAATTGTGTCAATTTTAATTTGACCAATTCGACTCTTAATATCATCATTAAAGTCTATACAATGGTGGAAATTTTAAAATCGATAGGTTTTTGGGTATGTGTTGACCTAATTTTGCAGCTGTCCGGTGCAAATTGCACAATTACCACTAGCATTCATCTTACAAATACGAATTCACAGAAGACATTCAATCTTCTACAAGTTTTGATGATCACAAGACGTATTAACAAATTTAATACGCACGATCTGGCGGTGTTATCTAGGCAAAAAAGAGTGAAGGGACATCATCTGCATGTAGTTTTGTTGGGACATCAAGGCTTTTTCCGAACTAGAGAACTTGGTCGAATTGATTTGGGGATAATTAGGCAACTTTCAAAGGTACCTAGTGTAGATCCTTGGATTCTTTCTAAGCCTAAGAGATATTTATTGTATTGATAGTACAGTGATTCATCATTACAATTTAACAATAAAACAAATCAGAAAATGTAATTATTTTGAATTGTTGTTAATAATAGTGAAATCTTTCCTATTCAAACAGAATACATGCATAAATTCATAGTTATACCAGTACCTATATGTAGATATAGAGAATGGTATATCTATAAATACATACATACATACATACATCTAACTAAGTACTATAAGTATGTATGTATAAGTATACACATATACATACATAAATTTATATATAGACAGAGCGTATCTTCTTCGCCTACCGTAATTTCTGATAAGGCAACATTTTTCAAATAACCGAAACGGGTTCTCGAACACGGATCTCCATTGGCGAGGACTGAGATATTTATGATTACATTTGTAGCCGTTCACTTGTTTCACTATGTGAGGAGAATTGAGAATGTGGTATTGTCAGTCAGATTTGCTAAAAGACGAATCCACGAAGAACAACAACAACAACAACAGAAGAAAATACTCTTTCAAATGAACGAAATAATAATAATAATTCTATATAGGTAGGTAGTTACTTATATATTTTGTAATTGAGGTGATAATTGTTTTCATTATCTATAGACTTATTCGTGCCACTGTTTCAATTGAATGTCAACGAATATTATTAATGGGACACCTATTAACAAGTTGTGACTATTACAAGTCACGCACTGTTTTCACTCAACACGTGGATGTAATCGAAGATGATGCCTAGAACAATATTTGTTATTAAAACAATAGAAAATAAAAAATACCGATCCTTTAATCAAAATTTGTGTATAATAGGCTATAAAATTATTATTAGGTATTATTAAAGAAAGTTGGGTTGTTGTTGTTTTCATAATATTGGTAGTTGTGGTGGTAAAGTAACGAAATTTTAGCACATATAGAAACATCAGATCCTGGGAGGGCTATATAGACACTCTAAAACAAGTCATGTATAACGGCAATAGGCCTCAGGGGCGGCATCTTGATTATAGGCCAACTGATAGCTTCATTATCTCACCATTTTTCAGTTACTGTAAATCTGCGATTCTTCTTCTACTCTATACCTACATGCAATATAAAACAACAACAACAACAACAACAATAACATGTTTGTGTGTAGACAACATTGAAATGGAAATATTCAAAACACATATTTTTGAAGATTTGTTAATTAACTCAACTGACCGCAATGTCAGATTTTTTTAAAATAATACCCTTATATTATGCGGTATCCCACACCCATTCTCCGCCTCTATTCCAACACTTTACATTATTTATAAACGTCGCTCCTGTCTCCCATATAAATTAAATAATAATAATAATAATAATAATAATAATAATAATCATCATGCAGCAACAAAAATTATTGTTTGTGCTTTGGAATCATCTGTAATTACCTTAACCTTGATTAATATATAATAATTAAGAAATCAAGCTATAATGTCGGATATTATTAATTGCTCAATTCAGTTTTACGACATGTACAAAGTAATTATCACAATCATAACGACCTTGTCATGTATTTCCTGATATGGTTCTAATTTGCTGTATTTTTTTTTTGCTATAAGCTAATTAAACGATAATCAACCCTGTCCAAGTCTAATCGAATTAAAAATCTTTATATCTACGGGGAAAAAAATGAATAAATAACGATACTGTCACTTTCTAAAGACCTGACAGGTAAGAATTATTTCCTTTTTGAATTATCATTGATTTAGTACAGAGATTTTCAATAATTAAAATGATAGTTTGTCGTGGTCATCGTTGTTGTTGTTGTTGTTGTTGTTAAAAAGCCAAAGGCGCTTTTAAAAAACCTAATTTACGGTTTCTGCGTGTGAGGTCCGGAATTTTAGATGCGACGACCGCGTCTCCGCCTTCAGCACATCATCTACTATCAAAAAAATTAAAGGAAAAAAAAACAACACCAAAATAATCAACATATTTCCAATCATATATAAAATTACGAAATTTTCGAACTTTCCAAACTATTAAAATTGTCAAAATCTGGAAGTTTTACTGTATCCAAATGAGATTAAGTGGTAATCATTGTGTAATGATGTAATAGTTGAAAGCTCCAATTTTGCGAAGCTTACAACAGGAATTCATAACATTGTCCCACCTGTACGCATTGTTGGTTGTCTACCTAACACACCATTAATTTTTAACATGTTTTTATTCATTAATAATGTAAACAGTGTAATATAAACTACATATTGTTGTGGTTTAATAGTTAATAGTTATTCTTTTGTAATTACTAATGTTGAAATACTATTAGGATAAATTTTCTTAATTTTCTAATTTGAAGAAAATCGATAAAACAGGTAGGTGGCTATGAAAGTGTACTTGTTTCTTATGTATGTCAAGGCCAACTTAATCATTAAATGTTGTCGAAGTAGGAAAAAAAAACCTAACGCCTAATTACTCAATTATTATTATTTCTCACCATTATCACCTTTATTTTAGTGCAAAATTTTATTATATTTACAGTTTTTTTTTTTTTTTTTTGTTGTCGTTTGATAACATTTATATTATTTTCAAATAGGTATATACGTTATCATTATTATTATCAATAATGTTGCGTGTGGTGATAAGAGTGAGTTTTATTGAAAATTTGTTGATTATTAGCGCTTTACTTATTCATTATCGAATTTAGTGTATTTCTAGGAAAAAAACAAGTAAGTTTATACTGTCATTTGTTTATAATTTAAGTTGGACATGCGCAATCGTTGAAATATTTAACTTAATTGTGTGTTTTTTTTTAATAATTTGTAATTTATCAAATATTCAATAACAAAACGTAGAAATAGCAGCTACTTAATACTTTTAGTACTTAATTGTACTAAATGAGTTAAATTACAAAATAATTGAGCTTACTTTTAATTTTTTACAAAATCGATAGTAGCTATACAGTAGACTCGTATTTAACCAGCCGGCAGGGCCGCCCTTAAACCGGGGCGTGCGGGGCCCACGCCCTGGGCCCTGCGCTTTTGAGGGCCCCGCAACGTCCTGTTTTATTTAATTCACAAATGTGATTTTTTCCCATGTTTAAAATTGTTTATTTTACAAATATATTCTGGAATATTTTATTATTTCCAATCAGTTTCAAGTTTCAACAACCCATAATGCTTTATGATGAAAGTTTGAAAAATGTATGGGGCCCAAAAAAGCCTTCTTGCCCCGGACACCGCATTCTCTAAGGGCGGCCCTGCCAGCCGGATTAATACCGGCACCTTGGCCGCATAACGAAATGACCGGTTTATCATCAATAAAAAGTGTTAAAACACTTCCTAAAAATTGTAGATGAAAATCGGAAGTCCGGCTAATCCGATTGTCAGTGCGGTTAATAGAATCGTGAAACAATGAGGAGCAAATAACAATTACATAGGCCTCGAGTATCATTTACAATAGAGTCGGCAAATCGTATACATTTGAGGAATATAATAAGAAATACTAAGGTGTAGTTTATCCTCGTTGGGTTCAGCTTCAGTTGCTCATCCGAGACTTAACTTCGTTTGTGACCGACCTTGTTTTATAGGTATACCTTGAGCATAAGACTCATTTTACATTGTTACATACTTAAACTCTCCTTAACTAAAATGAACCTTATTCGCAAGAAACATAAGGTTGATTTACAGCAATATCGACCATAAGTCTAGAATAAGGAACTGAAGTTGAAGTGGAGTTCTAGCTGTGAGCCTCTGAAACTACAAGGGAGTTAAGAAACATATTTTCATGAATTTACCGTAAGATTGCTAGAGGTCTGTTCACTTAACATTCGTAATTACACTTGACATCTCTATCGCGTACCTGTATCAAAAAGGGTTAGTACAGGCGATAAGTACAAAATATTAGCCCGTTCTCAATTACCCCAATTTTCTCTACTAAACAAATGTGTACGACAAAAATAAAAGTACACCAGCAATTTCGGCAGTGTAATCATGTATACAGACTTGGTATTTTTAATGCGAACATAGGAGAAATACCAGCTCCACTCATTTTTTCAGGGGTTTTTCATTTAAGTTAGAATGAGATAAACAGACGTTTAAAACCACCCACTCTATGACATTTCCCTAATATTCACAAAAATCTTTCTAAAATTTTTCTATCTTTAGATTATGGTGAAACATCAGCGGACAAATGAATCAGAAAAAGTTGAAATAGATCGACATTCTCCCTCAAATTCCCGTTTATTTTCTCTTTATCTCATTTTAACGTATGGGAAACCTCTAAGAGTGGATGAAAGGTGCTGATATTTTTCCTATGTTCTTATTAGTAACGCCAAGTCTGTATTCTGTTTTTATGGTAAAAAAACTTTAAAACAATTCTAGATATTCAATTAGAAGAACTTTACCATTTACCAGACATTTTTTAAAAGTGCAAAAAATTACGTGCCCTTTATCAGTTAATTGCAACAATGGTAGTGTTTGTTTGTAAATCAAGTTTATTCTTTTTCGGTGTAAAGATAAAAATTGTGATGGAGATTAAGATTTATAAAGAATACGACTTTTATTTTACAAAATACAAAAAAAAAACTGCTCATTTCAAACAGTCAAAATACAATAAAAATACTATAAAAACTATATAACATTGATTGTGGTCTAATTAGAGCGATAATGGCTAATAGTAAATGTACCTGATGTCCCATCTAATTGGTCCTTTTTATTTTGTTTTTTTCGTTGTTTCAGGCAATGACTGCAGCATCATCGCCACAATCATCATCCAACTCATCACCACCATCACCATCATTATGGTTCTATATAAAAACGAATTTTATAAAACGTGTTATTTTCGGTGCAATTCTCATATCTAGTTTTATTTTATTAATATTAATGGGCCCAATAATAATAATGTTAATAGCATTATTAATTCAATTATTATGTTTTAATGAAGTTATAACAATTGGTTATAATTATAATAAAATACCAAATTTATTATATTTTCGTTCATTATGTTGGTATTTTGTAATATTAGCAAATTATTTTTTATGTAGTGAAATAATAGCACCACATTTCAATATTTATATAGAAAATTTTCTAATTTTAAAATTATTAATTGATTACAATCGTTTCATATCATTTCTATTCTATTTAATTGGTTTATTATGGTTTATTTTAAGTTTAGTTAAAAAACACGATTATAAACAATTCCGTTTATTAGGCTGGACGCACACGTTATTATTAATGTTTGTATTACAATCATATATGATCATACGTAATCTATTTCAAGGATTAATTTGGTTGATATTACCAGTATCATTGGTGATATTAAATGATATATGGGCATATATTTTTGGACGTTTATTTGGACGTACACCATTAATAAAATTATCACCAAATAAAACATGGGAAGGTTTTATTGGTGGTGGTATTGGTACATTGATTTCCGGCTTTTTTCTATCAAATTTCATGTGTAAATTTCAATATTTAACATGTCCCGTTGAATATATTCAAACAATTGATGGTTTACAATTAATCAGTGATTGTAATGTTAATTATCTATTTATACCAATGAATTATCAAATTTTCTCTTGGTTATCGATTGATTTGTATCCGTTTAATTGGCATTTTTTGGCATTTGCTTTATTTGCTAGTATTATTGCACCGTTTGGTGGATTTTGTGCGTCTGGTTTTAAACGTGCAACAAAAGTTAAAGATTTTGGTGATGTTATACCAGGACATGGTGGTATTATGGATCGTTTTGATTGTCAATTCTTAACAGCCACATTTGTTAATGTTTATATATTCACATTTGTACGTAATAATAGTGTTGAGTTGATTTTTAAGAAAATTTTGTATTTGAATCAATATGATCAATTGCAATTCTATTATTTGTTAAAAGACAATTTAGAAAATTTAGGTATTTTGGAATAGGTAGTTTTTTTGTAAAAATTACGACTGAATTTTGTTTATTTTTTGTTAAATTTTCAATAAAATTTGTTATAAAAAAATCGACCAGTTTCTATACCCTTCTTTTCATTAAGAAATGGCAGTTACAGGAATGACTTGAAGACAAATAGTGTAGATAACAATTTTTGTGAATGGAAAATGTTTGAAAATTCACGATGATCGTACACCACTATCCGGTTGCGTGCATACTTCCGAAAAATATTCATAAAACATTCGAATAATGCCTTTATCGAGTCGGTTTAACTAACTATGAAAGCATTCTTTGACAAATTAATTCAACATCATGTTATTGCATTCCATCCATCTACCACCCTCTATTTATGTAATTTGAGTTGAGAGTTTTCGAGTACGCGCCCCAATGGAATTCGCTATGCCGAATTCAAATTTCGTGTTGTTTTTTTTTTCGACTCCCCGTGCTTTAATATCGATCGATCATTGTCAAGTTTTGTTATGACTATTTGAATCCACCATAAATTGCTTTAAATAGTAATTTGTCCTCATTACATCAATTTTTACAAAACAAAACAAAAAAATTGATAGCGAAATTTTGACAAGGGGTTAGTTGAGGTAGAAATTAAAATATCAACGTCTTGGTGGGCTTTATTTTCATCTCTTTCATATACTTCGTTTTGTTGAAAGGGCAAACAATAGGGTGTTATAAAAATACATGAAAAATTTCGGGCCTATTTGTGAGTTATAAACCATGAATATTGGGTTTAGGACAGGACATATTAGGCATGGTAGTGATTTTTTATACACAACATGCACACACGCACACACTGTATATTATCAGGAGTCAGTTCTTTTTCATAGTAGAATGTCGAAAATATATCCATTGTTAGATGTTCAAGACCTCACACACAATACAATTTCATTAGAGGTGAACTGTTGAATTTCGCAACGGTCCAATGGATGTTCGAGCTATACAATTTCAACTAATTGTTGAAGAATTCCTCTACTTGTACATTATTTTTGTTCTTTTATTCTTTACTTTGTTCTTGTTATCATTATTATTATTATTGTGAATGTATGCTGTCGAGTTCATTTCTGGTCATTAATCAGTTGTAGAAACGTACAAGAAGACGAATGAACGACAAACAGGAAATACAAAAGTTTTCCCGAAACAACAATTCATCGAGATATTTAATTCTGTATACGATAAAGCCAGTGTTGATGTTGAAGAATGCAAAATGCTGTCTTGTTATTCACGCTATTCGCTCTTGATGACGGTTAATTAGCAAAATTGGAAGACATTTTACAATCGCATGCACAATAATATATCATGAAGTTTGTGTGTCGGCAATACCGGCAATCATTGATGACAGAAATTTCACAAAAACAAGCAAAATCATACACATAAAAGCTATTCTCAGAATCAATTAGGTGCAGATTATTATATTTAAAAGTTATTTTCAATAATAAAAGCACGTAATAATAATAAACAATTTTCATAAATTGTTTTCATTATTAATGAATTATTATTTATTTATTTATTTATCAAGAAAAAGGGGCTTATAGGTGGAAGATCTGTGTGGTAAAATATTGGACCTTGATATTGAAAGAGGCGGGCAAAACAACCAGGTCAAGGCGGAGCTTTAACACCTACAACCTCCCAACTAGCTGGAAAGATTGAAGAAGACAACCAGTCGAGTTGATTGATACGTTTTTGCTGCCAAAATATGATATGCCCTCCGGTTGGTTAGGGTTTCCTTATAACCAATCAACTAGAACCACCACATCCCCTCTCGATATCAAAAATAATACAGAAAACAAAACACAATTATGTATACAAAAAGAAAATTCAATTGTAATCATTGTAGTTGTCTGTTTGTATTGTTACCATTGAAACACACATGATGATAACAAGCTACCACTAAAGGCTTACTTATAACAAAACAGACAGGAGTGCAAGTGTGATAAGTAGCTTTAGTGTGCAACATATATTCTTTCAGTATGTAGGAAAGTGTTGTCGGTTGTATGTAATCAATGGAGATAGTAATTAGACGAATCCCCCACTCGCTTTGTCGGCATATGCCAGGAGGTACCTTATGCCCCTCTCCCAAACCGCCACCCCACAAGTTTGTTTGATGCGCGAGTATTCCTCCACCCCATTCTCTACAACTTTAACTATACTACATCTTCATTCTGACACTGATTACTCTTCCGGCAAAACAGATACATATTCAAAAAATTCCACCATAATCCGTTATTAATCGAGCAAATCAAAAAAAAAAAAACCACGATAACAAAAACAAGATTGAGGGGGTGCAATGATTGATAAAAGTGTTGTGGATGATAGAAACGATAATAATAATAATAATAACCATAGTGGACACTTTATAGGGTAAATTTTGCGTTTAGCATCTTAGAATGCAGAATGCAAAGCATGCAAGTTCAACCCTTACCAGCTGTGCTGGTGGTGCTATTTACAGTTATATCTAGGTAAGTGTAAAAGTGAATTTCGAAAATTTTAAACAAAAATTTCAATGTAATTAAGAGAAAGCTACTTTTATAATCAATCTAATTAATACAACAACTTTCAATAAATTGATTTTAAATGGAAACTTGACAAAGTTGACAAATTGGAAAGACTACCTAATTGGTGACGATTAATTATTTTTGTTTTTTTTTCCCTGTTCTTTTCGTTTTATGAAAAAATACCAAAATCTCAATTATCACCGGCAACTAATAAAACGATTCATAAATACTGAAATGGCCCTATAAAATGGATATAAAATTTTAGAGCGCTCTTGGCGCCTAGAAATTTTGCAATAGTTTACATTAATTTTTTTTTTGTTACCACTTACCCTCAAATACGAATCACAAAATAAAAATCATCCGTGATTGATTCACTGTGTGTTTGTGTTTTGTGTTTGTGTGCGTCTGTACGTACACATATCTTTCAACTCTAATGAGATTCGATCGACGTCTTTATTCGTCCACAATTCAGTCAGTCATTCATTCATTCAGTCTTGTTCTTCTTCACTAAACTTCTCCATATTCAAAGTCTTACTTGATACGTCGATTGTCAATACCCATTTCAATTTCGCCCCATCTAGATTGATTAGCATTCAATTGCGTCAACGGCAATCAATCGAACATGCATCTTTATCTCAACAGATCAATCTTTTTGCGTTTCACCAAGTCAATTGCCGCATATCATCATTTATGTGTTTTTTTTCTCCGTCGTTATTTAGAAAATTCCAAAAAAAAAAACGACAGTTATCAAAAATTAAAAGTAATTATCGTTTTATTAATTGTCTCAATGGCAGATTAACGGGATATATCCAGATGATTTGTTCTACTCTACAAATTGACTATATAAAGATAGCTGATGAATGCCCGATATATATAGCCCCAAGTACCTGACCGCTATCATAGCTTTTATCGACATAACTTTGGCATTTTTCGTTTGACTTAATCTGAAGAGTGGAATAGTGCTATATCTTGTTAATTAGCACGACAAAGAGAATTAAATGATTTGTTGGTATGTAGTGAATTTGATCTGTTCGTCCAGCTATTTTCCCACGTGTGTCCTTTATATATCTTGTAATAGGTATGTATATACAAGTTGGCATTCCTGCGATGCGTCCCGGAATGCAGGACCGACTCCAGTATGATTCTCATCAACCGAAACGAAAACAAACAAAAAAGACACCTTTAATTAATTTTGAGTTAAATTCCAGTATTGTATTGGGCAAGATTTCATCATCTACAACAACAAATTTGGCTTATTATCATCCGAATTTCTATCACGATCGTACTGTATGCCGTACAATTGCCGGCCTAACACGGACACAATACGAATTGTGCAATCAACAACCGGACGCTACATCGATAGCATTAAATGGTTTACATTTAGCTGTAAAAGAGTGTCAACACCAATTCAAAAATCATCGATGGAATTGCTCATCGTTGGCGAATCGTCTTAAGAATCCATACACTAGTGCCATCTTCCAGCGTGGTAAGTACTTAAAGCAAACGTTTCAAAACATATAATTGATCCCAAATGACCGATTTTTTTTTGTGTGTATGTTGTTGAAAATCTATTCAACAATAGTTGTGAATTGATAATCAAGCGTAGCATTTACTTCCTGACATCCCCTATATCTATATATGTCATTCAATACGTGGTGTATTGTAATAGCACCCTCCTGTTGAGTCGTCCAGTTAAGAGGGGTAGTTTCTATTCGTATTCTATTTTGGTAATGGGTGTTTAGTGCCAGTTGAATTGTTGTTATGTTGAATAAAGCTGTCATCGCTACCTCTACCTAGAGTTAAAGTATACCTATATGTATATAGGAGGCCGCCAACGGTGACACCTGGACAACAGCAATTACTAGACTATTGTTTGTAAATATATTGCTACTTGTCTATTTCTTTTACACCTAAATAGAGATGAAATAAAATAAAAAAACAAACGGAAAGTAGTGTAGAAAACCGGAAATTTTAATTAACCGCACATCTAATTATTTTTAAATCGATCAAAACGATGATAGATTCATGACCGGTTTCATTTCAATTTTTAAAAAAACGAGAATTAAAACAAATAAATAAAAACTTGTTAAATATTGCTAGATTTATCGTTCTTATTATTGGTAAAGTTGATTGATGAGGCTATAAAATTATCACAACGATAAAGTTTTTCAATGTTATTGTCTCGTCGTCGTTGTGTTGTTTGAAGATATTCTCATGTCTAACATGATAAAATGCCATAAGATAGACGACGATGGTGGTTAAATTAATGTAAAATTATTCAGTGTTAAAAGCACCAGCTTTTAGTTAACTCATTAAAATTTTGTTAAATTTAATGTGCAAACGTTAATTTTTCCAATACATATCTTTTTCCAACCAATGAAATTTCACTTAATTATATATTTTATTATTTCTTGTATAATTAGAATGAAAATTACAATATAATAACCATCTCGTCATTTCTTGGTGGTCTCGATATTAAATCGTGCATAGAATTAACATTATCAGTCGCTTTACAAATTACCAATTGAATTATGGTCATTTACGTTTACTATTTGCAATTATCCATGGATAAATAAATACGTTTTTTGTGTTTTTTTTTTTGTTTTTATTCTTATTGTTTAAATTACTTTACCATACATTACAAGTGTCGATCGATATACCTATATAACATTTAATTAATTGTTTCGCAAAAATGATTGTACGTCGCTCCAAGTCGAAAATGGACAACAATCAAAATGCTCAACATTGTTTTAATTGTTATTGTATTTATCAAAAACGTATAAAAATGACCGTCACGTGTATCCGTACAATTGTTTCTTAGAAATTGTTGTTGCTGTTGGTAACATGATGATAATGGTGCATTATAGCCAAAATCAGCTAGAACACCTCCTGTTCAGTTTAAATTTGGATTTAAATCACATTTCTTTCATTTTTTCTTATACATTTTGAAATTTAATTGTTGAAAATCTAATCATTACAACAAGTTGGTAGAATTCTTTGAATAGTAAACATTTGAAATGTTGCCTTGTTTGTGTTCTGAATCTGTTTAAAGAGTTTGTTTGGTATTTCAATGGAATTTTAACGCAATATCTGATAATTGTTAATTTAAACGTTGCAAAACGATTCTTGAATCTGGCAAAATTCAACTCATCCGCCGAGACTAGAAGCTGCAACTCCTACTTGCCGGACAGCGGTGTTTCTGTTTTCATAAGAATTATGCCTTGAATCTCACGTTTAGTATTTCTTCCGTTTTGATAGTGGTGGATTCCTTTGTGGTGGGATTAGGAACACGTCTATCCGAGAAGTAGAAGGCACGATAGTTGAGTTTACAGGGTTGTACTTCGTTGTTTCTTGTATTAATCGTAAGCAATAACGGATCATTTGCATTTTAGCTGTGTTCAATTTCGACTATCTTCCGTATTTGTGAGGGGATCAAACGAATTTTCTGGGAATAATATAGCGAAATCCCAAGATTAATTTACCACTGAAAGCACTACTTATCCAGAAAATTGAAATATTCCTATGTTAATCTTGAATGTATGTATTTTGTGGTTAATTTTGCCATCCAATTAGTCGTTGGACGTTGTAATATAAATCCTGAGAGTTTTGTTTTATTTGTTTTATAAATGGTCGACATATCTCAAGTTTGTCCATAATAGGGCGAAACACCCTGTAGGTATTTATTTTTTATTTTATATAAAAATCTTGTAATGTGCTAGTTATAAGCGTGATGTGTAAGTAAATCGGAACTAAATTACAAACCTACATTTCGTATAGATTGCCATTATTATCCATATATAGAGTTATAAGAAGAGTCCGAATGTGACTTTTAAACAGAACGATAACATTTGAATCGATTTTGTACTCTTCCGACTACTGTAAAGTCGGTAAATAAGAAGAATAAATAAGAAGAACATGATCAAGACGATGAAGAAGAAGATGAACACCAGTTGGGCGACTTCAATGTCATTGTTGTTGTCATCAACATCGACCACCAGCACTGATTATCTAATATTGCCACGAATGGATATAATTGCTACAAGTACGTAAAACTATTATCATCTCATCTGTTTTCCATATAAATTGAATCACGACAACACTATCCAGACATGTTCCGTTTACTTTGTCAATTATAAAAAAATAAAATAAAAAAAATAATAATAATAAGAGAACAAAACAAGGATAACAGGTTGAACAATAATTTTCTTGTTTCGATAAAATTTTTCTAATGGAAATGTCACGGATATGGTGGATTTTATACATCAGCCACCTGTGTTAAGTGGAACGAAATCGTTTAGTGTAGTAAAAGTGATCAATTACGTTAATCACTAGTGTGTGTCCTTAATTGAACGTATAAAAGGATAATAGCTATAAATGAGGTATGTTTATATATCAAGTTTTCCGCTCTAGTCGATAATCAAGACTACGCTTTATTACCGATTCTAAAATGGTTAATTAATTGTTATAAAACAATTCCACTTAAAGCTGCTTCTCTTACAAAATAGACAACGAAATGTTTGTAATTAAAATCAAATAAAATTCTGTTTTTTCCTCGAGTTTTTTTTTTGTATCTTTTAAATAATAATAATAATGTTATATGTTACAAATCGACAATAACAACTAATAGTAGTTGGTTATTAAAATGGTAATTACCATTGAAAATGATCAACTTCAAAGATATGATAATTGAAAAACAGAAATAAGAATATTCAAACATCATCGATCTTCGTTTCAACTAACTATAGTTAAAACGAAGAATAACAACGACAACAACAACAACAACAACAACAACAACAACAATGACGACGACGAGTGGATGTTGGTAGAAAACAGCCCGCACTAGGAGATTTACGATCGCCAACATTTCTCAATGCTTGCATTTATAAAACAGTAGCCAATACCCTATATAGTACTTGTCCTCAAAATTTTTATCTCTCCTTCATACCTTGTTTGTAGCTGCCTTTTTAGATTTATTGTCAATGTATCTCTTCTCTGTTGGTTATTTGCGAGTATCGGCCGTCTATCTGCCTTCGCTACTCTCTATTCTACAGGATTGTCAAACGGGGCATTTTAAATTGCGACAATGTTGGGCTACAGACGCCACCACATCAATCGAATCCTGCATTACCATTGAACTGACTGTTGTCCTTTTTCTTCTTCTTTTTCTTCAATACTGTTCATTGTTTAATCGAACGATTTTTGTATTTTGGACAATTCTAGGTTATCGGGAGTCAGCTTTTGCACACGCTATCTCTACAGCAAGTGTTGTAATTGCATTGGCCCGAGCTTGTAGTGAAGGATTAATTATGAATTGTGGCTGTGATACAAATAAATATAAGATGAAGGGTGTGAATAATGCGCCGAAAATTGTATGGAAATGGGGCGGTTGTTCGCATAATTTACGATTTGGTATGAAATTTTCGAAAAAGTTCCTAGATTCTAGAGAAGAAACCGACGATATACTATCTGTTATCAATTTACATAACAATCAAGTCGGCCGTATGGTAAGTATCTTGTTTATTCTTTTATATACCCTATATCTATGTTGGGAGATTATCAATGAAATCCATGTCAAAATTTTAATAACGTTGTAGCCTAGCCGCCTGCCAGCCTGCCTGCTATGAAATCTTTTCGTGTTTATTATGATGATTATTAGAGGACCACACGCGCCGATCTTCTCATTAACTGTTTTTGTTATTTAAGTTTGATATGCGGACCATTTTGTATCTTTTCACATTCTTCTCTCTATTGTTTAGTCAAGTTAGCTGCTAGCCTCAAGATTTAAACAAAAATATAACACGCCAAAGAATAGAGAAGTAATCTCTTTGTTATAGTCTCTCATAACAATAAATTAATAGCCCAAAAGTAGCAAGAACAGGCCGTGTTTCACATAAAATCAAAGTTAAACGGCCGCCCTAGGGGCGTAAAGTTATCAATTAGTGTCAATGTTTAACAGACTTCAGTGCAACGTTGCCATCAATGACAAATTAAATGAAACACCCTATATATATCTATAAATGTATATATGTTTTATAGGCAGTCTCTACTAACATGCAAATCAAATGTAAATGTCACGGTATGTCCGGAAGTTGTCAAATGAAAACCTGTTGGCGGGTAACACCCGAAATTCGTGTAGTTGGTAAAACACTAAAAGATCGCTATCGTTCAGCTGTACTTATGGATGAATCGAATCTAGGTAGTCGAGCTTCACGTAAATTCAATCTGTAATTATAAAAACACACCTTATTAGATTGAAATTTAATCGAAAAACTCCCAAAAATTTGTTTGTAGTGTTGGTCAGAATCGTCCAAAACAACGTCAACGTTTAAAACAATTAACAAATCAATCGAAAATCAAAATCAATCGTAATTTAAATTATGAATTATTTTATTATCAAAAATCACCAAATTATTGTGAAGAAGATCGATTATTAGATGTGCCAGGTACAACTGGACGTTATTGTAATTTAACAAATACAGGACAGGATAGTTGTTCATCATTGTGTTGTGGACGTGGTTATAATTTGATAAGACAGAAACGTACAGAAAGTTGTAATTGTCGGTTTCATTGGTGTTGTGATGTTAAATGCGATATTTGTAATATTGAAGAATGGATAAGTGTTTGTAAATGATCCTCAATAACAACAAAATATTTGTTTAATTGTTTGTTTGTTTTAATTTAACTAGAGTGCAACATTTATACGCAGGATTGGATTATATTTGTTGTCCAACCTTTAGATTGTTCTCTAATTAACAATTTTTTACTAATAATAATTATTTATTTATTTAATTGACTGATTGTACAAGTTCTAACAGTATTATTTTATATGTTTTAGAATAATCAAAATAAAAAACAATTTAAACTATTTTATTTCAATGTCTTTTTATTTTGCGTGTTATAAATGAAAATTCAACAGAGAGCAACTTGATTTATTAGAAAAAATCTAGGAAAAACTGTTGTTAAACAGCTGTTTGAATTTATTGAAAATGATCTTTTGCAAAGTTGTTGAACGCTTCGACGACAAATCGTTGAATTATCTTGATAACAAGCCGACAAAAGATGAGAGCGCGGTTCAAATAGCAACTTTAAAGAAAATCAGAAACAGTCATTATTTAATACATGAACAACAACAACAACAACAAATCGATTTACAAATAATCCAATGAGATGTACAGTTACGGTTCTCCATCTACGGTAACACCAAAAATCGATAGTTTCCAACAAAATTGAACCCGACCATCTTTTTACAATAAAAAACAAACTCTGTAGAATATCAGTTTATCTCTATCTCACTTACTTGAAGCCTCATAAATCCACTGTTGAGTTATAGTGAATCACAACGAGTACAACAAAGATACTAGAAGTTTCGCTATCTATGATGCTATTGATGCTGTTCCATCCCCAAAACTTGCTCCAGAATTGTGAAAATTATCGGAAAAAATCCTCCTTATGCAGTATAAAAGCGGCATTCTTCGACTGTCGTCTGTCAATGAACGATTTTGTTTGATTTGCTTGTTCTACCAACTGAAAAATCAACAGCTATAAAGCCCATACCATACATATGACGAATTATTGCACATGTAACTTCATAAGAAATGTTGTGGCGTTGTAGCATGTACAAACAATGGTATGCACAGTCTGTGCGTGCAAACCTCTTTTTGTCAAATAAATCTGACAATAATCCCTCTCTTTCTTATACATTTATACCATCTATCTGTATGTGGATTTTGTTATTTTTTCTTTCTATATAGATATATAGATATCAGTGAAATTTCTGAATTATATTCTGGGAATAATTCCTAACATGTCCATTATTTTTTTTTTTTTTTTTGTTCACTGATCTTGTTTTATAGGTATATCATTGAATTGTATCTTGTAACGAAATAAAATTGAAGATGAAAAACGAATAAGAAACAATACAATGTCTTCGATTAAGAAGTTACGTGCAAAATGCGAGATGTAATATGTCGATAATTCCATTGATATGATTTAATCGAACTATAGGTATTTATTGTCGAATAACAATATCTTGTTATATTGGTCCCTTTTTTTAACTTATAAATGAAAGAGCTGAAGTTTTCAATTCTTCCTTGACTTAAAAGTTTACTCGATTGTCTCTACTTAGATTGTTGTTGTTTATTGTTGGTAATTTGCAGAAAACCATTCAATTCTGTCTATCTGTATGTGTGTGTGTGTGTATCCCCCAGTTTTAAACAACAATATTTCTTCATGATGGTCAATTATCCACATTCTTGTTCGAACTAAACATGTAAAATCGAAAAGGTAATAAATTACTCAAAAGCAACCAGTTACCTTTATTACTGTAATTACATACAATTTATAAAGACAAAAGAGAATATTTAAGTCATTGCTAAAATGCTACTTCTATTTAAACGTTGAAATTTGATGTATGATACTTTCAGCCAAGTATTGTTTCACTTTAATCGGCCATAAACATTATTTTTAAAGCCTATTGAACTGCAAATTACGACCGTTTTTCAGCAGTTTATACGAAACGGGACGAACGAATTGTGAGTAAAACTGAAAAAAGTTTCAGACGTCTAACAAAATCAGTCAGTAAAATATAGGCAACCAATACTACGCCCGTCAAAGGTTTGTAAACAAAAACTACAGGACGTCCCACTTGAAGTAAACAAGTTACAAACAAAATACGTTTATTTATAACAAAAAAAAATCATAAATAAATTATTGCAAATTCGGTCCATTCATTCGAATAATCTCACAAGTTATCCTCGGACGTCTTTGTGTGTTATCACGTTTATCACTAGCAATAGGACAAATTCTTGGTACTAATAGTACAAGTATGAAGATGTAGATCAGTACTCCCCAAAATGTAAAAAATAAAACTGAAAAATACAATTACGATAATACTAATTAGATGTTATTAATGGTAGAAATACTTTTTGTCCCATCTAGACAAGACTGGCGATCTTCCACAATCAAAAACGGCCGATTATCATCATCATAATAGTATAGAAATCGTACAAAACAGCCTGTATGGTTTTCAATTTCGCAAATTTTCTCGTCTTTATCTGAATTTTTTAGTAAATTGTCAATTTTTCTAAAAGAAAATGGACATTCTTCTAAACAATTCTCTTGTTGTTGTTGTTGTTGTTGTGATTGTTCTAACAAACAATTAACACAATTTAGATAATTAAAACAACGCTGTCCACGACAATACGAACATTCCTCACAATATTTACCATAATATCGATACGATATTGTTGAATTATTATCAATGAGATCTGTGTAAGTATCACACTTGCATGAGTAATTTAAACAAGCGCCTTTACCAGAACAAATATTTGTATAGCCTGGTTCTATACAGGTATTAACTGATAACGTTGAAAAAATTAATTAATTTCAAATTTAAGTAGATGATCTCCGTTTTACCATTAGTTGTATTAGTGTTGGTAAAGTTGTTATCATCACCACTACCTTCAAAGTCTTGTAATTCCGATTGTGTTTGATTGTTGATTAAAATAAAATCGTGATTATCATCCGGATGTAAATCTGTATAATTTTTGTTTTTTAAATTTGTAATTTTGACAATAAATTTTTGGTGTATTTACCTGGATTACAATGTGTATTTGAGTCATGTTTGCACAGTTGTAAAGTTTGTTTACAGCTAATTATCAATAAAAACACTATAAATTCTTCCGACATATTTCACTTACGTTGAAAAACAAATTCTAAATAATAAATATGTGTGAGTGTGTGTGTACTTGTAATTATTTACACAATTTTATCAGTTTTGCGATAATCTGAAGGTGGATTTGCCCTCTGAATCAATAACGATGTAAGTATACAGGCTGTCCGGAAAAGGTGCGACAACTTTCTACTTAATCATCGAAATTGATCAAATGGCTATAATTTGTAGAATCAAGGTTTCATTGTGGAATAATGAAACATCCGGCTATTTTTGTGATTTCTTTATTGTGAATTTCTTAATTTGAATGATAATCGACTAGAACGATTATAAACAGGATTAGCAAAAGTCGATGTAGCTTGTCGATACAATGGATTATCGTCACGATGCCATTTCATTTTTTCTCGTTCATTTTCAAATCTTGCATATTCACGACGATCATGAATCGTTGTACAAACTTTCCAGATAATTAAAGCAATCAATCCAGCTAAAACTATTGTTCCAATAACACTTGCAATCCATACTGGAAAACGATTCAATTAATTAGCAACAAATTGGATGTTTTTCAAGGAAATTTACCAACGAGATTCAAGGCTCCAATACAGATTTTCTCTTTGGCAGCCTTCACAGCCAATTCTTTATTATCCAAATATTCATATTGGAAGATAAATGTGCATCCGTTCCTATCAGCTAAACGACAAATTTTCACATCTTCATCCTCATTATCTTCGTCGATTCTATCCACAATTTCCGTCGTGAAAGTTGTGCATTGTAATCGGCATTCTTCTTCATCAAATTCACCATCTTTATACGCCTGACATTCGACACAATTCCTCAATTCATCACATCTGCAATGATTTTTCGTTTTTTTTTTAATAAACAAGTTTTGGTAAATTTGGAAAATTGCACCTTTGTCCAGGACAACTGGGACATTCCTCGCAATATTTACCGGAATATCGATAATTATCCAAATTACATTCGCATTTACCGCATTTACAACTACCATGACCGCTACAGATCAATCCATTACCACCCGGTTTAATACAGGTACTATTTGTGTCCGGACATTCACAACTATCGCCCGCCCATCCAGCATGGCATTCACATTGGCCACAATCACAAGTACCACGATTCGAACATAATACACCATTATTACGTTTACATGAATAATTATCACATTGACAATATTTCCCATAGATTTTCTCATTTGGATTTGTACGTAAATTACATTCACATTTGCCACATTTACAATTACCTAAACCGGAACAAGTATCATTTGTATCCGGATTTTGACATAATCGTACATCTTCTGATACTGATGTTGATTGATCACATTCACAATTTTTACCGAAATAACCAGAATGACATTCACATACACCACATTTCATATCACCTAAATTTGTACATTCCGGTGAGTTAGCAATGAAATATTGATTTGGTGGTGATTCACAAGGACAATTACATAAAATTTCCAAATCTATTGTGATGATTTCATCGATACCTTCCGGTTTGAGTGTGATCGTTTTCTGGTTAGAATTTGAACATTCTAATGGTTTAATTGTGGCAGTAAAAGTGACAATTTCACCAACATGAATGTTGGTACAACCGTTTTCCTTCGGATGGGAGCACGTTGAAGAGATCTTCACTTCAACATCGTTGGTGGCGTTCGATGTGATCGTCACCGATTCAACAATTTTCTAAAACAATCAAAAAATTCACATTTATTTGTAAAATCATTAATAATTTTTCGATTTACATTGTAATTATCGAGAACCAAATTAACGACATTGTTTGAATTGCCTTCTAATAGCCCAACATTTGAATTTTCAATCCGTTCTGATAACAATCTGTACGAATCAACTACTGTAGTTTTAGCAATAGCAAAAATAATATTAATATTATTCTCTCTAGCGATATAATTTATATGCGAAACTGATGGATAATCATAGTCACGATCACCAATATAATTATCGTTCTCCATATGACATTTAGCATCGTTTGGTTCAATAACACCGGCCAATTTCCCATCACCGGCTATGTGGAAGGCAGCATCCGTTGAGAAGACAAGTAAATGTCTAGCTTGACTCCTCCAACCGATCTCTTTTTTACATACAATCGCCTGCATGATTGCATCAAAACCACCCTCTGGTGCATCTAAATTACCAGAAACTTTAGCTTCACCAACTCTATGAGTGAATTGTTTGTAATCACTAGTTAGTGATAGGTGATTTTTAAAACTATACGGTCGTACGCAGATAATCTGACCGTTGGGAGTATTCAATTTACATGGTGTTTTTAATCTGGAATCAACAAAAATAATTGGATTTCGGTCTCTAAAACTGTATGTATTGAATTACTTGTCTGGTACGGTGCTAACAAAAGGTAGGTCGACTTTATCGACAAAACTACCAAAGCCTAATTGGAAATTCGATGTAATATTTATCATAGTTCTAGCTAGTTTATCACCAAGTTTCGCTAAAGTCTCCCGATTAGGCTCCATAGAAGCCGACAGATCCATGATGTAGTAGAGGTCGATTGGGTAATTAGAGGCTTGAGCATATTGGAATTGTAATGAGAATTCTTCACCACGTCGTAATTTCAAATGGACACGTTGTGGTTGGATTTGTACAACTTCACCCTCATTACTCGTCAATGGTTTGTTTTCCAAGATTTCTACAGAACTTTGGGGATTTACTAATAAATCGCCATTCGGACACCATGATTTCGTATCAAATGATTTGTGTTTGCAATGGATTTGGGTTTGATTTTCAATTTGAATCTAAAAAATTCCATTTGTTCTAACATGATCAACTTTTGCTAAATTTTACTTACAGGTTTTATGCACCAGATGCATTCTAAATCATTGATGCACTCACGACAAGTTTCTTTGGATTCACATTTTAGTAAATTTTGACTTTGTGTTGATTTTACAAGAAGAAATACGAATAATTGTAGATAAATGGGCGACATTATTGCGACTGGATATGTTGAAAGGAAACCACTACATTGTGATAAATGTCGGAAAGACCGGAATCGTCAGTATGCGTCAATGTTTGGTGAGGAAATTGATAAGTCTATACATAGAACCGTTCAATTATATGTAAATTTGTTTACTTTTATTCTATCAGCGTTTTTATTGTGCAACGTTTTAAGGAAATATAAATGCTTTCCTACGACAATCATGACTCCCATTATTATTATTATTGGTTTTTTTTTTTTAAATAAAAGTACAAATTTCATAATTCGAAATTGTTGTATTTATCAAAATGCATATTTACAAAAATCAGTTTATACAAAAGCCAAATATTAAAATAAAAATACACTTAAGGCCGTTTTGAATCTGGTTCAGGATGGGCGGCGATATATTCTAAAGCTCTCAAAATAGCTGGATGAGGTTGTGGTATAGCACTACCTTGTGGTTGATAACCATTAGCATCAGCTACATAAGTGATTTCGACTTTTTCACCTTCCGGTGATGTCCAACTGAAACTACCTTGGGCTTGTAATTCACCATCTTCAGGACCGGTAGCTTTAACAGCACCTTGTTCTTCGGCTTTAACACCATTATCTAATTCAATTCTAATCACAAAAAAAAAAAACAATCAATTATCAACATTTGAAAGGGATAGTTAGATAATGTACCCCCATTTGTAGCTGCCATCAGGTGATACATCTTGATCTTGACGGACAATTTGGACTAGAGGTTCTGTGGCGGCGGTAGCTAAGGCTACGACAACAGCGAAGACAACAACAACTGACTGAAAAAATTAAATTGTAAATGCCAAATAATCAATCTATACACGTTCTTGAACTTTACGCGTAATGGTTAACCTTTCAAGTAAGGAAAACCTACATAAACTCAATTTTACAACAATTAAATCTATAATTCAACAATTTAAAAACTATATTCTCCAAGTCTAACAATTAGACAACTAATCATTAGCTCTCTCTAATTACAGTGTAATTAAAATAATTTCAAAAGTATGACTTACCAGTTTAGCCATTTTCAATCGTAAGATGCTCAATGATTATTGAAGAGATTGTCCACATTGTCGATATTTATACACAAACATAATTAGATGCAGAATTTGATACGTCTTTCCGCGTTTTTTTCTTCTTGTTTATTTCATTTATTTATTTATTTATTTATTAATTTTTTTTGTGTGTGTGTGAATAACATAAAACTTGAAATAGGTGCGGCTTAACAATTACGTTCCATTCATCAATTAATGGCTTAATTAACGAAGACTAAATTAGTTTATGGGTAGATTATTTTGTCAATAGGGGATGGTTAAATGATTGAAAAACTTAAATAACTTAAATCGTTTTTATTAAAAAATAATAGCCGAATTACTAGAAAGTTCACATCATCGTCATCATTAATTAAATCTTATGTTAGAATCTTTTGAATGGTGCACCAAGTTTTTGTTCAGGTTCTGGATGGCTGGCGATATAATCTAAAGCTTTCAAAATAGCTGGATGAGCTTTTGGTATATGACTACCTAATGGTTGATAACCATTATCATCAGCTACATAAGTGATTTCGACTTTTTCACCTTCCGGTGATGTATATGAGTATGAACCTTGTGCTACTTTAAAAACTTCTTGAGGACCTACTTGATGTACGACAGCCTGTTCCTTTACTGAAATACCATTTTCAGTATCGTAACTGTAATTGTTTTTTGTTTAAATTATTGTTAATTTTATATTGATTGTCTTGATAATACCCGTATTGGTAGCTGCCATCTGGATTGACGGTTTGTTCTTGTCGGAGAATACCAACAACATGTCCACCAACAGGCCCTACTGGTTGTACAGGATGTACAGCTTGTACAGGATGGTATCCAGAAAGACCGACTGGACGGCCGACTACATGAGAAACATCAGCCAAAGCTGAAGCAATCAAGACAGTAGCAAGAACCTATTGGATAACAATCAGACAAAAATGAAGGAATACAATGAGTATTGTGACTTACGAATTGGAACATGGTGATGATGAAGAGTATCTGATTTGAAGTGGTCTAGTTCAGGAAAAGTTGCTATATTTATACTAGATGCAAATTAGCTAGAACATCTTTTTTTTTTTGAAATTGCAGAGGTGGTCTGCCACCGGATCACCAGTTTGTCCCTGAATTTTATTAATATCAGTCCAAATTTATATTAGTGCAGAAATTTGCAAAAATCTCTTAATTATCTTGGAAATTAATTCAAACGCTTTCTAATTATTCCTATTATGTTTCCTATATTTATATTTATTGGTTTCTTTTTAATTGTTATTGCTGCATGATGTACCAAATATCGTAAATGTTTTTCGTTTTTTTGTTTGTTTTGAATACCACGAAAATGTCACAGTTTGACCCATCATCTTTTCAAATTTATCATAATGTCAAATATGAAGAAAGCAACATTTACAGAAAAAATTAATTGAATTTCAATTAGTTTTTAATTAAACAAAAAACTTACTCCTAATTTGTTTTCGTATAGAAAGAATACGGTCCTGTGTATATAGTGTCTTTTTTTTTCTAAATATATTTTACCGATTATATAATCGTTAAATTTAATAATAATAATAAAAAAAATTATCACACAACACACAGACCCATCAAGGTATTCCATCAAGGTCGGTAAGTATTTGAGAGTTCAGCACATCTTCAGATACGTCCATGAATGGTATGTGACATTTAAAAAATAATATAAAAAAAAAGTATCGAATTAATTTTCAAATTGAGGCAAGTTTTTCAAAAATCCATCTAGAATCAGTAAAAAAATTGGAAGAAATTAATTCAAATTTTGCCCAATAAATCATCAGTTCTCAAGGATTTTTGTTTCTTTATCCGAAAATGAAATAATTATTGTTAATTGTTTAAAAAATAAGTCGCAATTTATTTATTTTTTGGTAACTTTATTGAAACTAATTCACAAATTACGATTGTTCTTTCGATGGATGTGCAGCTATCCATTCTAAGGCCCTTTGTATAGCTGGTGGTATCGGTGGTGGTGTTGGTAAATGTTCACCTTGTGGCTGGAAACCATTCTCATCGGCGACATAATTCAAAGCCACCACTTGTCCTTCAGGTGATGTGTAACCAAATGACCCTTGTACAGACAGTGATGGTTCTTGTCCAGCATTGGAAGATTGTAAATTACCTTGTTCCTGTGCTACAATACCATTTGCAGTTTCATACCTTTAATTGACAATTAATTAATCAAACAAATTAGATGAATGAATTTAGTAATTACGCCCAATTATAGCTGCCATCTGGATTGACATCAGCTTCTTGACGTAGAATAGCGATTTGATTACTATTAGATTCGTCGAATTTTATTGCAGGTTTCGGATTATGCCCAATTGGTTGGCCGAACGGTGATAACAATCGAGATTGACGTTTCAATTGTTGATGAACAGGAACAGCAACACTGCTCGCCAATAAAACACAGAAAATCGCCTGAATTTCAATTAATTTTTGTTTTAATTAGCAACAATTAGGGATTATTGGAAAATGTGTAGATACTCACCAATTTTTTCGTCATATTTACCAACGTTTCTTGCTGATAGATGAATATTTAATAGTTTTAAAAAGGGAGAATTGACGACATTTATATACTTGAAATTTCAGTTGGACAAAATAATAAATCGCAAATAACGCAATATTAGAAAAGCGACAAGCCAAAAACAACAAGCACCCTAAGGGGATAGTCGTCTCATCCTAAACACGAAATCCACCCATAATTAGAAAGAATACGATTAAAGTTACATATTGTTTCATGATAAATGAACGATTAGAAAACTTGTATTGTTTTCAAAATACACGACATAAATTTCGTAATTAACATATTTTGGTGAAATTCAATTTGCAATAAACTTGATTTATTATAGGATGATACTAGAATTATTGTTGAATTATTATGAAATATGGAAATTAATTCATTTTAGTGTTGTAAAACGATTAATTACCATTTTAAATATTTGATATAAGTGTTGTAGTTGATTTGGAATTGATTTCAAATAAACTCCCTCGAAAAATTCGATAAACATATAGGTAAAAGATTAATTATATTCATCACGAATTCAAATTAATAGCAGTCAAGGTAAATTATCTAAAAATTCTTGTACATATCAATAAAAGTATTATTTTTGAAAACAGTGAAAGTTTATTTTAATTACTTGGAATCAAATGAAGAATCTTTTAGAAATTATGCAATATTAACATATTTTCCTGTATTATCTATAATTTAACAGAATTACTGGAATTTTATTGCATTTTTATACAATCTTCCGTAATTATTCAAACGGACTGCTAATATAATTTGAATTTACCGCTAAATTTTGTTCATGATCTAGCCACCTAGACATGTAAAATCATAATTTTACAACAAGCTTCCCAACGAGTATGACATCACTTCAATGCTAATTTCAACATTTATCAACGTTTTTGGTGGAAATTCTGTTATCACAAATGGTAAAAAATATTATTCTAATTTTATTTGAAATAGTAGCTAGAATTAATGTTTGTAGCTAACATCATGCATGTTTAGATACCAATCTGAACCAACGCAAGATTTTTGTTTATTGTAATTATTATTGCTTGATTAAAACATATGTATGAGATAAATATTGTTATTATGAGTATTGTAATGTTTTTTTGTAGTTGAAAATATTTGTTTTTCTTCATTAACTGAGTAGGGCTACATTTAGTGATTGCGGCTAATATCACTTATGTTTTGACGCAAAATCAACATAACCTCAAAATTGGAACAGGTGTTTGTTGTTGTTAATGTTTATTATTTATTTATAAAAATATGTTATATTTATTAGAAAAAAAGGGTGATTTAGCATAATTTCCAAATATTCGCTATTTTTAAATGTTTGCATTTTAGGATTTTCATATTTTCTTATTTGTGGACAAACTTATACAATTGGCCGTAAAAATACCGATATTCTTATCGATGATGATCAATCATTAAGTCGACATCATGCTACAATTAAAATTGGCGTAATTTAAACTAATAATAAATCAACATTAATGTTAACAAATATTTGTTACAGTTAAATTCGTCTGTTATAATTGATAATGGATCAAAATATAAAGTACAGATAAATGGTAAAGAAATCCAACCAAACACTGAAATACGTATACAGGATGGTGATATTATCAAATTCGGTCGTTTACAGAGCATCTACAAGTAGAATTACATCAAAATAAATAACGATAAAACTCAATTTGTTTAATTTTTTAGTTTTAAACGAGTCACAATAATAACAACAGCATCCGGCTTAGAAAAACAACAAAAACAAGAATTAAAGACTATTATTGAAAGTTTAGGTGGTAAATTATGTCAAGATTGGCTACCGAATTGTACACATTTAACAGTGAACGAGATAACGTTAACTGTAAAATATTTGCATTGTTTACTCGATAATAAACCCACAGTTACAGTTGATTATTGGCGAAAGATTCTAGATTGTGCTAAAAACAAACTACCAACAACAACAACACCTAAAATAGATGATTTCAAACCCCCAATTACTGAAACATTAATATCCGGGCAAGATTTCGATTTTAATCAAGAACGAAATAAACTATTTTTAGGGAAAATTTTTGTTTTTTCCAACAATAAAAGACATTCACAGATGTGTGATATTATAGCAAAATGCGGTAATATTCATCGATAATTATGTGATTTAAAATGAAATTAATTTGTTACGTATTACAGGTGGACAAAGTATATTGTGGAATAATCAAAAATTAACTGTTCAAAATATCGTAAAAAATTTAGATAGTTATCTATTTATACAATGTGATGATAATGAGAATATACCTGAATCATTGAAAATTGTCTATAATGAAATAAAGAAATTTAAAAAACGTTTAATACCATTATCAGAGATAGCATTTGCTATTTATTATTGTTCATGTGATAAAAATTGTAATCCAAATTTTAATGTTGTTCAAGGTGTATTTCATACGAAATTAGAAATTATCGAACATATACCAATTGTTAATGAAACACAAACACAAGATATTCAAACGCATAATATTAAAGAAGAATTTGTAATACCGGCAAGTTTCGATATGCCATTACAGGATCTATTGCCGATTAGTAAACAAGAAAATAGCCGTAATCTTGATGATAAGAATAATAATAATGAAATTTCGGAGAATAACAACAAGAAACGTAAAGCAGATCCAGATCTACCGTCATCTAGTCGAAATTTCGAAGAAAATAGCATTAAAGCGAGTCTTATCAGTGATAATAGTCGAAATTTGAAAAAGAGTCGTATCGAAAATCCGTTTAGTTTAAAAAAAGACAATATTACTACAATAACTGATAAGAAACGTAAAGCTGATGAAGATTTAAATAATCCAAAATCACAAAAACAATCATCCACTAATAATCCATTTGTAAAACTTCGTAATCAAGTGATTGATAAAATCAAACCGATCACTGATAATAATGATAATCCATTTGTTAATGTACGAATTAAAAATGAACCAATAAGTGTTGATCCAGTTATCATTTCTAATTCTAATCCAAATACATCAGATACGAGTTTATTTGAGATACCGTCATCAATTTCTGAAAAATCTAATATTTCTAATTCCGGTTTTTCTACTAGTGGTTGGATAAAATTAGATAGTTCTTCACAATCTTCAACATCAACAATAATTAAAATTGAAGATGAAGATATGCAAAAGATTTTTGATAAATTCAAAAATACGGTGAAAACAGGTGCTATGCCAGAATTGTTACGTAAAGATTTAGCAGATTTAACAATACAAACAACAAATACAGTGGATGGTGGTGTGAATTATAAGAAATTTAAAAAAGTTGTACCATTACAAGCGAAAGTTAATGTTTTAAATGCTACAATTAATCGATCAATGGGTTCAGTACAATCGGTAGCAGTTGAACATATTAGTGATGATGATGATGATGAAATTGATGAAGAAATCGAACAACAAATGCCTGTTAGTTTGCCTAAAACGAAAAGGAATGTTTCGAAAAAATTCAATTTTTAACTATTTTTTTTAAATTTTTTTTTAAATTATTAAAGTTTATTCAAGTCTATGTTCTAGGGTGCTTTCTGTGAGATACATGATCCAGCCTTTCCAGTCATCTTCTTTAGCATGTTTTCCCTTTATTCATTTTTTGTAGCAGAATTTGTCTATTCGGTGTAGGTAGTGCATGGAATTGCTGTGACCCGAAAGAGCCTGGGTCACCTAAAGCCGGAATCCCACGGCGCGTGATTTGACCAGCCTGGCTCGTAGCTCGGTCAAGCTTGATTCGTCACAAGGCTTGGCTCGGGGATGATATTCCCACAACACGTGTGAGTTCATGGTGTTGGCTTGGCAAGTCTTGCCACCGTCTTATCAGTACCGTAGTCCAGTACATTTTCCTCTCTACGCCACCAACCATCGTAGACAATGTTTCTGTTTTTATGGTTTAGATGTCTTGGTTTCCCAATATCGCCGACTCTCTTTCATAAAACAACAAAAACTCCAAAATAATGTCGTTTGTACATTCCATCTTTAATTTATTATTAAAAAACTAACCACATTTATCAAGGGTAACCTGTGGCGAACTTGCATTTTCCTATGGATCAGGTCCGACAATTGGTGGGAAAGCACAAGCCATCCCAAGCTGAGCCAGAAATGGTTGGTGCACCCGTTCCCACGGCACGTAGTTTGTCGAGCCTGGCTTGTGGCTCGCCGAATCACGTGCCGTGGGATCCTTGCTATTTCTCCACCTTTACGGTTAAACCATGTGTTTATTTGGGGTATTAATGTGCATGCCCATCCATCATATTTTGCTATTGTTTGTCTTCTAATGGTTTGCGTCTTTTTTCTGCAATTTGTTGTAAAGCTCTGTTCTGTTTTTCACGAGTAAACGCCCACTTATTACTTGTACCGTCTCTGTCAATATTGTCCTGTATGCACAGGTGATTCTTATTATTTTTTACCATTTTTCGGTTTGGTTGTGTCAGCTTTTGCATGTTTATCGGTGCGGCATGTAGGTTTATGGATTGAACCAACCACGTGAGCACTCTTCTTTAGCTTATCTTTGGTCCTCTCATGTTGGGAATTTTTGTTACAAGTGAGTGGCAGTTCTGTTCTCATTCCTTTTTTTTGGCTCTCAGTTGGGCGTCATTGTTTGGCTTCTTTCGTTTTTACAATTACTTCATCATCAATGTTCATATCAAAATAGGGAGTTTCTTTTGTTTATTGTCAACACAGATAAGTGTTGAGTAATACTAAAACTTTAAATAGCAATTTACTGTTTCTATCGGTTTCTCATCTGACGAAAATTGCTTGTCACCAATTCATCTTTTGACTTTTGCTAACAGATGGTAATTTGACGGGACCACTGTTCCTTTAGCATTCCAAAAAATTGACTTTTACGGAAGATATCGTCGATTTTGCTGTTTTTGGTTTCCATCATTTAGATATTTGTACAAAACCTAAACCGCCCTGTTTAAATTCAACTGTCCACTTCTTTACAGTTGTAAAAATTTCTACTGGTGTAAGGTGTTTTTTAACGAAAAACTGCAACGATGTTCGGCTTTATCCATTCCACTCTTCACCATAAAATTTTGGAAATACCGTTAACCTTTCAAATTGCCCTCGTATATTAGATATTGAATAAGGCTGAATCTACACCAAATTAGTTAGTTAAAAACAATTCGTTTCAACGGAATAAAATTAATATCACAAATAATCGAAAATACGATTTTATGCTTCATAACCGTTGGAAACACTTATGCCTTGTAAGAAGAAGTTCCAGGTTCGAAACCGGGTGGTGGAGTCTACTTTTTCGAACCGTTAAGAAGAATAAAGCTGTATTTTTCATCATTTCGAATGTGAATCATAGCAGAGGATTCATTATTAAGGTAGGTTCACAATTTCACGTCTTGTAATGTAAACACATAGAAAATCTTACTTTAAGGGGTATGTATTTTATTGTTCATGCCAAAATTTATGATACAAAATAGTTATTAAACAAATATAACCCCAATGTATTAATTTCAAGATCAATTTAGTCGTACCCAGAATTTTCTTATTATTATTATTATAATAATTATTGTATAAAATATCGCCATTGTAAAAATTTTCTAATCGTCGATTTCATACCGATTGAAAGTCGGAGGATTACTTTTACGTGCTGAACAATTACAAGATCGAGCTGAAAGTGACTGAAAATGAAATAATAAAAATAATAAAACAATTCAACAACAACAACAACAACAAAAAGTTGATAAAACACCCTTAATTGAATTTCAGTCCGAAAACTTGGGATGCCTTGATATCGTTTCTGATTTTCTGATAGATTACGTGGTGTAAAAGTTGAATTTTTTTGTCTATTCCGTTGTTTCTCTTTTTGCAAATCTTTTTCTAAATTTTTCAATATTGAACTGTAATTGATTTTTAGATAAATAATTATAATTATAAATATAGGGGGGGTATGGATAATAATTTACTCAAGTTCACGATTCTTCATTTTCTCTTCAATAATTTCTTGTTTAACTGAATTCATCTTCACCCACATATTAGCAACAGTCTTTGATTGAGTTGCATAACGATTGATGAGTTCGTCATTTTTTTGTTTTTCAAATTTTAATTCTGTTTTGCATATACACAAGATATTTTGTAATTCATCCACTAATAACAATTGTTTTTAATAATGATAATAATAATAATAATTGAAAAATAGTGAAGGAATAGCGTACCTTTAGCTTTAGCTCTTTGTTGTTTCAATAACAATCGATTTTCTGTTTCAATAATCTTTTGAATCAGTTCGGTATCAAGAGGTCCACGTGCCTGTAATCGGAATATTTTACATTCATCAAATAAACAAATTTATTTATTTTTAAGAAAAATAATAAGTGGCAATTTCCCCTAAACATACTTTAATGGGTTAAACGTTACCTGACAAATTTGCGGCATTTGCTTTACTCCACTATAACCAGAAATTTTTACAGTACATGACGGTAGAGAAGGATATTGACGTGTTAATGGTACTATTTCTAATGTTTTTGGTTTTTCACGTACTGGACGATATTCTATTCGATTCATATTACATGGTGTACATTTTGGTAATTGAATTTCTCTATTAAAATTATAATTTGCCAAACATGTAGGACGACATGGTGTTGTCGAAATTTTCGGCGTTATTTTACAAAACTGTATTTTGATATCTGATGGTGGTAAGCTAATTGGAATTATTATGGGTAATTGGCCACATTTACACTCGTCTTTCTTTTCATCCTGAAACAAAATTGTTAAAGTGGCTTCATATCTAATTGTACGCAACACTTGAGCAATTATATTGCCCCATTATGTCTTGTGCGTATTCAAATTTGGACAAAAAAGTGCTACTTACAGTTACTTTTTCTTCTTCTGGTTTCTTTTTTTGTACTTTAGGTTTTCTTGCTATTTCGGATTTAGTTTTACGTTTTTTTGGTGGATTTTCTACCTTTTTCGGTAGATTCTCGTCGGGTTTCGCCTGAATTTCTTCTTGTTCAGCTGATTTAGTTTCTACAATTTTCGGTGGTTTTTTTGCTATTGCAGGTTTATTTTCACGCTTTTTTGGTGGCTTTTCTTGTTTTTTTGGTTGAATTGTTTGTTCTTCTGCTTTATCCTCTTGCTGTATAGGTTGAGTCTCTGCTGGCGTGGATTCGGGTTGAATTTCTTCCGCTTTTCCTATATTGTCTTTCTTTTCAGTGTTCAATCGTTCAATATTTCTCTCATAATCGGCTTTCAATTTTTTAACAGTATTCTCGCATTCTTTCTTTTGTTTTTCCAACATATCTTCTAGTTCTTTAACACGTTTATCTTCACCTGTAAACAAAATTGAATGTAGATCAAAAATTTTTCAAAAAATTCTCGATCTATACCTTGTAACTGGTTCAAACGGTCAATCTCTTCTAATAATTCCTTAATTCTGTTATTCAATTGTAAATTTTCAGCAGCCAAATCACCATCACTATCATTTGATTTTTCAGCATTTTTTCGACAATTAGCTAATTGTTGTTCTAGATCTGTGATTAAATGTTTCATATTATCCATTTCTTCATTGATTGGTGATGATTTATTAGAATTTCGACAATCATTTAATTGTTTCTGTAAATCATCAATTATATCATTTGTCTTTTTATTATCATTATTTAATAATTTATTTTGACAATCGGTTAATTGTTGTTTTAAATCATCAATTAAATCCTTCATATTTGTCATTTCATCATTCATTTGATCGGATTTATTCGAATTACGACAATCATTTAATTGTTTTTGCAAATCATCAATTAAATTATTCAATTTTTCATTTTCAGTATTTGATAATTTACTTTTATTTTGACAATCATTCAATTGTTGTTCTAAATTCGTTATCATTTTTCTTAAATTATTAATTTCATCATTTACTAAATTTGATTTAGATGATGTATTCTGACAATCATCCAATTTTTTATGTAAATCATCGACGGTTTTTTTCAAATTTTTAATTTCATTATCAGTTGATTTTGCTAAATTATGAGATTCAGTTAATTGTTTTTGTAAATCTTGAATTAAATTTGTTAATTTCAAAATTTCATTATTTGTTGGTAGTGATGATGATTTCGTCATATTTTCACAATCATTTAATTTCTGTTCTAAATCACTAATTATCCGTTTCATCTTATCAATTTCATCAGTTGATTGTTGTGATTTATGACAATCATCTAATTGTTTTTGTAAATCATTAATTAACGTTTTCATCTTATCAAGTTCATCATTTGTTTTATCAGATTTAACATTATTTTGACAATCGGCTAATTGTTGTCGTAAATCAGCAATTAATTGTTTCATATTATCGAATTCTTCATCGTTCGGTTGTCGTTTATCTTTATATTCGATTATTTGTTGTTCTAATTTATCATTTAATTGTTTCAATTTATTAATTTCATCTTTTGATAATTCATTGTTGTTTTGTAATTTTTTGTTTTCTTCTTGACATGATGCCAATTGTGCTTGCAATTCTGCGATTCTATTATTATCATCATTCGATTTTAAATTATTAATTTCATTGTCTTTTTCTAAAATTAAATTTTCACTAGCTTGTCGTGTTTGTTGTAATTCATTTTCATGGAGTTGCTTTATTTCAGCATTTGTATTTTTCAATGTTTCATTCTCTTCTTTACACATTCTCAAATTGTTTTCTAATTCTTCAATTTTCTTATGAGCATCCAATAATTCTTGTTGTGAAGTTATGATTTTCTCATCAATTTCATCGTTTGATAATAGTTTTTCTGTACCATCACCTAATCCATAATGACGCATTTTTTCAATTAAACATTCCAAAGCACAATTTGTTTGTCCTAAAATTCTCTTAATATATTCATCATTATTTCTTCTATTATTTCTATCAATGATTTCTTGTAATTGTATTAATTCTTGTTCTAATTCATCGTTTTCTTGTTTGTATTTTTTTAATAATTTATTTTTTTCTTCAATTTCTCGTTTGATTTTATTCAATTCATCTTTACGTGTTTTTGCTTTTGTATGATATTTAATACGTTCGATATCTAATTCTTCTATACGTTTTCTTAAACATGTTGTTTCGCATGATAAACCATCAATTGATTGTCTTAATTGATTTTGTACATTAGCCAATTGTTCTTCAGATTTTTGTATTAATTCATCCTTTTTATTTAGATCGATACGCATTTTAACGATTTTCGTTTTCATTTCATCCTAGAAAAGGGAATTTAACTCCAATCTATAATAATTACCGCTTATTGTGATCACTTTTTTTTATTGAATCCTACATAAAGTTGATAATTCAACAGTTCAAAACTAGAGGAGTTTTACAGTTGTGACCAGTCTTCTTTCCAGAAAAGCTCAGAAATTGTTAAAAAATGGGATATTTCAATATTTCTAAAGCCGCACCCACATAGAACGAACCAACGCGAATGCAAACACAACAAGGCGTCAAAAATAGCGCTAATCTGGCGAACGGCGATCTGCTAGTTGTCACTACTTCAAAGAAAACGATTAGTTCGCGTTCGACTAATGTAAACGGGAAATAGAAAGTATTCAACTAAATAGTAGAACACAAACGAATCCAACGACTATACACCCTGTTTCGCTTAACTAGCCCAGGTGACTGAAATTCCCATTTGTAGCAAAAGGACAGAAATAAAAGTTTCAAGAACGTATACGGTGACACATCAGTAGTACGTTAACGCAGTCAGAAAGGCAGTAGTTTGATTCTAAATAGGAGAAATGAATGTCAATTTCTACAAATGGGGATTTCAGTCACTAGGGCTAGTTAAGCGAAACAGGGTGTATACTTCTGTTTGCGCATGACAATCGCGTTTGTTTGCATTGGTTGATTCGTTCGCGTTCGTTCGTTAGATGTGGACGCAGCTTTACGCGTTCTTATCAAAAGTCTAGCAAATATACTGCACATTTAATGATTCCTCAAAATAACAGAAGGCAGAAAATACATCAAGAAATTGAAACAAATTCAAACCTATTTATGAATTATCAACGTAGACCCTTCTGTTATTCAAATACCGTTTGAATTACCAACAAATGCTAGTACGTCTTTGGAATCGGTGCCAAATAAGTATGCCGCTGGGAAGTCAAAGGTACAAAGTTACTAACAGGAAATGGGTGTCGCGTGACAAGGATGCGTAAAAAAGCAAGTCTAAAGCTACAGAAGTGTCTTGACACCATCTGTGTAAATCACCGGTATTCGTGAGGATCTGTTGAAGCCAGATGAAGAGAGCAGCGCCTTGAAGATCGTTGCTGTCGAACGCATGAGGAATATCTGTAAGCACCAAAAAGTGGCTAGCGGGAAAATAGTGCGTAACGACTAAATTCAGTCACTGAAAATGTAACGTTGTTCAAAACGTAATCTAAGCCTCTTGGTAAACTATAGGTTTCTTTTAGGACTAGTGATCACGTTAAGCGGCGTTTACTGTATGTACCTATGATTATTAGAATAATTTTAATTTGGATTAATAGAGGAAAATTGCCACTTGATGAATACAAAAATTAATTTGAAAATGAATTACCTGTCGTGTATCCAAGTCTTGTGTTAAACAATCAATTTGTGATAAAAGACTTTTATTTTCATTATCCTGTTGTTCTATACAACATTCACAATCTTCAATTTTTCTCAATAATAAATCCCGTTCTTTTTCCAAATCTTCAACATATTTAGCTTTATTACGTAATTCTTCACAATCCTCAGCAATATCTTGTAATTCTCTCAATTGTTTTTTAAGTTTATCACGTTCATTTTGTATAATATCCAAATCTTTTAATTTTCCATCTAAATTTTGTTTAATTTTTGCAATTTCACAATTTTTCTCTTTATTATCATTTTGTAATTTACAATTTTCACTTTCTAATTGTTTGATTTTATTCTTTAAACTTTCAACATTAATTTCACTCTGTTTACAATGACAATACATTTTTCTTAATTCGGCATCTTTATCGTTCGTAGTTTTCTTCAAATATTTACATTGATCAGCTTGTCGTTTCAACATACGGACTTTCTCCGATAGATCACTTAAATTGTTGAAACGTTGTTGTAGATTTAATTCGTTAGCAACATTATGTTGTTGTTGTTGTTGGATATTCTCAATTGCATCTGGTTGATTTCTAGAAATACCCAATTGTTGTTCTAAATCTCTTACACGTAGTTTTAATTCATCGCGTTCGTCAATTATTTGATCTAATTGTGCTAATCTCTTTTGTATCTCGTCACAATTCTCATTTTCTAAAGATGTATCGACAATTTTTTCGATATTTTCCAATTCTTTTATAGCTTTAACTGTTAATTCATTGTCAATATGTGTTTGAACTGTTCTCTCCGATGTTGTTCTTGTTAATGTTAAATCAGATGTTGGTTTTATTTCTAATTTCGGTTTTGATTCCAATTGGGGTTGTGATTCTAATTTCGGTTTTGATTCCAATTGGGGTTTTGATTCTAATTTCGGTTTTGATGTCAATTGGGGTTTTGATTCTAATTTCGGTTTCAATTCAATCTGATCCGGTTTTGTTATTTGTTTATCACCACACAACTTCTTCAATAATTTATTTTCATCTTGTAATAGTTCAATTTGTGCATCTTTCTCTGATAATAAAATATCGATGATAGCTTCAATTGGTATAATTTTGCCACATCTTGGACTCTGTAATTTTTATTTTATTTTATAATAATTAACAATTTACTTATTAATAAATCAAAAAAATAAGCTACTTTTATATCTTTTTGTATTAGTTCAAGTATATATTGTCGACGATCTTCAACATTGCCACACCAAGCTCTAACATCAGTTGCGGAAATATAAGTTTTCAAACGGCCTTCTGATCGTTTACGGATAACACCATTATCACCGGCCTCTTTAAATAACCGTGTTTTCTTATTTACAAAAGACGACATTTTACAATAATTTGTTGGTAGAAAAAAACATTATTTTTATAAGAGTTTTATTTAAAAAAAAAAAAACAAAATTATGTCAAATTTACACAACAACAACACCACACTTGATTTTTAATTTATAAACAAATAATTTATTTTAATCTTCATCTTGTCGTAGACGATGAATCAAACATCCTAAAATCGTTCGTGTTTGTACCATTATTGATTGGTAATGTTGATCGCCACTATCAATTTGTAATTTTTCTTTGAATATTGCTTCGTATCTTTGTAAATTTTGTTTTAAACAACAAATTTCCTGTTTTTTATCATTTAATTTACGTTCATATTTTGCTGCTTGCGTACGTAACGTGGTGACTTCTTTATTCAGCCCTCTTATAGTATTTTTTAATTCGCATACGCAATTGTCTAATTGCATTTGTGATTTACACAATAATTCGTCTTTTTTATCGATTTCTACACGCATTGACGATACTTCTGATTTAATTTCTTCCTAAAAGAGTAATGTTTGTAATTAATATTTGTACATCTTAAGGCCCGTGCACAGATTATTGTTGGAACGCGTCGCACCAAATCGAGTCACATTGCATTAATAAGCCGGTCAGGTCACAGTCAAGCTCGAATCAAGACCGCGTCACTACCAAGTTGGGAGCAATCTTGACCGACTCGATCTAGTCTAAAATGATCTCTAATATGTAGCTAGTTTTTAAAGTTACAGATTTTCGGACCTGGTATTCTCTTTTGTTCGAGGTAGGCCAGTAAACCTATAAAACTCCCTATGAGACAAAATTCTATTCAAGCAGAAAATAGAACAAAACCACTGGAAAATATATTAAAACCAGTGGCGTTGGCCCGGACAACAGAATTCAAATTATTTAGCGCCTAATAGCTGAGTTCTTTTTCCTCTGGTCATTAGATCTAAATGAAAGGCGCCTGCGTCGACGGGGGCGCTGGTAGCAGTACTTTCCCACCCACTGATATTACTACGCCACGATCTGACGCGATGCGATGCGGCCTTCTCTGGCATAATGTGCGTTAACCTTTAACCTGACGAATCGTAAAAGAAATCGAGCAATAATTACTATATTTACCTGCTTGAGATCTAGCTGCTCTTCTAAATTATGTACATAACATGTTAGTTGTTGAATTTCGTCTTTTTGATGAGCGATATAACACTGACAATTGTCAATTTCTTCTATTAATAATTGTCGTTCATGTTCTAACATATCCATTTGTTTCAAACGTGATTGCATTGTTGAAAATTCCTCTTGTAATTTTCGTAATTTCTCACATCTATCTTTAAAATACAACAAATCAGCTTTAATATCATCATAATCATATGTACGTCGTTTTAAATCATCATAATCACGTTGTAAACGACACAAATCATTTAAACGATCTTTTAAACAATTCAATTCAATTCGTAGTTTTTCAGTTTGTTCTAATTTATAATTTAAATTGTCAATTTCTTTTTCTAATTTCTTATTTTTCTCTAATAGATTTTGATTGTCTTGTTCGTAATTATTAGATTTTTTCGTATTTTTCAATGGATCGTTTAATTGATTTTCTAAATTCCTATTGAATTTCTCATAAGCTTCCGATTTATTTTTTAAAGCTCTCACGAATGTTGGTAGATTTTTCAAATTAAACAAACGTTGTTTTAGCGAATTCAGATCATTATCCTCAATTACACATAGTTCTGATTTATTCGAAATGCTGCTAACTCTCTCACTTAATCGATTCTGTTGATTGATTGGGTCACTTTCGTAATTTTCTCTATTATCTGGTGGTTTTATCACGATACTTTTGATCTTTTCAAGTTCTGTAACAGCTCTTGAAAGTAATAAAATAGCTTCATTATCAACTATTGGAGTTTTTCTTGGACTTGCTGCTAATTTTTCCACATTTCTATTATCATCATCTTCTTTTTCAATATATTCGGCTTCTTTCAAATCGTCGATTTCATTTTCAGAATCGACAATTTCACTCCTTGGTGCTTTCATTAAGATATTGAAGAGATCCGGAATTGGTACATAATTGCCCCAATATGTTGGCTGAAACAATATTTTTAATAATAATACACCTTGTTATTGTTATAAATAAACAAAATTACTTTTATATAATCTTGATTTATCAATTCAAGAATATATTGACGATGATCTTCTTGCGAATTACTCCAAGATCTTAGATCGGTGGCTGATTTGTATGTTTTCAATCGACAACATGATCGTTGTTTTATCGATTGTACATTATCGCTAGTATCGAAAATATGAAGTTTTTTCGTTACAAACGACATTATTTTACGCAAATTTTGAAGATTTTCAATTGAAAAAGGATACGTCAGCAATCTGACATTGGCTACATTTACTGTCAAACTAGAAAATTCGAAAAATCACACCGGTACCCGTCAGGGCCGTCTAGAACGAAACTAGACCCCGGTGAAATTTTTCCATGGGCCCCGGCACAATTCTTCCACAGGCCCCAAAAATGACGTTTCATTATAATTATAACGACATGAAGAGCCATTTCGGGCTCCAGAACACCCCGGATCCCAGTAATTTGTATCTACCGGCTCTACCCGCTCTTGACGGGTCAGGTACTCGTTGAAGTGCTGGTCAAGTTGTGGTATATCTACTTATGGAATGTAAATAGGACGTCAAAATCTTGCACAAGTAACTTATCCGTGTGGTGATACAAATTGAATGAATACTCGCTCTACAGTCTAAACACTTTTATCGGGAAATCTTCACTGATTATATTGATACTGATAGTTGTAGTAATAGTTGTTCAATTACTTGTACAAGAACTTTTACAGCAAACATTCACTCAAATGTTGGTTTGTCCGTACCAAAACAAAGAAGTTATCGAGTTGTTTTAATTTAATTTTGAAATAAAACAGGTCGAGGTGACCCAGACTAATCCAATTTAAAGTACGGCTTCCATTATTCTCGTCGAAATTCAACATAAGTGTAGTAGCAAACATTAAAAGTGACTTCAATCAAGTGTTGAATTTATTTTTAAAATAATGGCACCTAAAACACAAAACTTATCAACATTTCCGGCACCAGGAAATCGTTACAAGTTGAATAATTGCATCAATTCCGGTTGTTATGGTAAAGTTTATCTAGCATTGGATACACAAGCTAGTCAGAAACAAGTTGCTATAAAAATCCAGAAAATCAGTGATGATTCTAAGCGATTTGTTGAACAAGAATATAAAGTGTTGCGAGATTTAACAAATCATCCAAATATACCAGATTTTTACGGGATTTACCATCAAGACTCGAAAATATGGTTTGTAATGGAGGTAATTTCAATAAATTCAATAAAAATTTGATAAATTTATGAAACAACAATTGCTTCTATAGTTGTGCGATGGTGGAACAGTGTTCGATATGGTTCATGGTTTATTAGCGAAAAATCGCCGGATTACCGAAGAGCACGTCGCCTATATCGTCAAAGAAGTCGTTAAAGTAATCAGATGAATCCCCAAAAAATCCCTATTTATTCTTCATATTTTCAAATATTGTAGGCTTTAGTTTATTTGCATGAGAATAAAATCATCCATCGTGATGTAAAATCGAAAAATATTCTATTAACAAAGAATGGTGAAATCAAATTGTGCGATTTTGGTTTTAGTTGTTGTTTACAAGATAGTTTAGGTAAAACTAGTGATTGTTTAGGATCACCGAATTGGATGGCACCGGAAATTATCAATTCATTAAAAACAAATATTGATTATGATAATCGTGTTGATGTGTGGAGTTTGGGGATTACAGCAATTGAAATAGCAGACGGACAACCACCGTACCATCAAATGCATCCAACTAGAATTCTATTTCAGATCGTTACAAATCCACCACCGGATCTAATAAAAATTGCAAATTGGTCACAGAATTTCACCGATTTTATTAACGAGTAATTTTCACGTTTATAAAGGTGATTTTCGATAATTTTGGCAACATTTCAGGTGTTTAGTTAAGAATCCTGAATATCGACCGTATATGATCGAAGTAGCTGAACATCCATTCTTAGAACAAGTTCCGGAAAATAACTACCATGTAATCAATTACCGTAATTAAATGAATTTATTTTAACTGAAAAAAACGGTTGTAGTTATCACTAGAGCTGAAGTCGATAATCAACGAATTAAATCAGATGAAGATGCCTGAAAGCCAAGTGGAAATAGTAATACAGGACCAATTCATGAAAATCGGTGATGGTAATTTAGAACCGATGCATGTTGAAGATTTGGCCAGTTTGACCAAAATCACTGAAACTACAATCATGAGAGAATTGGAATCACGTATGAAATTAGATGAATTTCAAACGTTCATCGGTGATATCTTATTAACTTTAAATCCAAATGTAACAAAACCTATATTTAATGAAGACGTAAGTTTCTAATCAAATTTTCGTTGGTAATTGTTAAATTTGATTCGTTATCATTTAGTATCATCGTAAATATGAGATGAAGAGTCGTTCAGAGAATGCTCCACATATTTATAGTGTAGCTGATAGTGCTTATCAGGATGCCATCCATCATAATCAACCACAACGTATTCTACTATTAGGTGAAAGTGGTTCGGGTAAAACAACAAATTATCATCATTTAATTGATCATTTAATCCATATGGGCCGTAATGTGAATATTAATATTGATCGATTGAAGGGTGCAATTGATTTAATTCATGCTTTAACGCATGCTTCAACACCAATTAATAATAATTCGACGAGATGTTTGATTAAAACAGACGTGAAATTTAATGCAACTGGAAAGATTACAGGTGCTGTCTATCGTGTTCATCAACTCGAAAAATGGCGAATTTCCTCTAATGATATGTATTCAAGTTTTGTTTAAATTATTCCGTTTGTGTTTTTTTAAATAAAGAAAATTGTAGGATGCAGGGAAATTTCCATTTTCTTTATATGATTCGTGACGGTCTTGTTAAAACACACAAAACGGATCAATATTTTCTCAAATTAAACCATAATTATCGATATTTACGCATAAACGACAAATATAATAGAAATATTGATGGTGATGTTGATGGAAATTGTAGAAAATTTAAGAAAAACCTGAAAATCCTGAAAGATTTCGAATTCGATCAACAACAAATCGATACAATCCTTTCAATAATTGTTGGTATTTTAATAATCGGTGAGATTCGTTTTCAGGTAATCGATGATAATGCTATCATTGAGAATCATGAAGATATTGAAAAAGTTTGTGAACTTTTGAAAATCGATACGAAAAAATTCAGTTGGGCATTAACCAATTATTGTGTAATTGAACATGGTGTTGCTGTACGTAAACGGAATACAATTCATGAAGCACAAAATGCTCGTGATGTTCTTGCTAATATTCTATATATGAGATTGGTTGATTATATTGTGGGGATTATCAATCAGAAATTAGCAGTTGGACGGTCACTTTTGTAAGATATTTCCTATTTTGTACATTTCCGGACGGCGGTCGGAAAACTAAAGTCCTGAAATGTACTTGTCTTACACGTTCCACACTATTGAGAAATATTTACAGTGGTGAGAAGTATTCAGTGCAAATTTACGACTATTTCGGTTTTGAATGTTTCAAAAAGAATCGTTTATCACAACTTTTGGTTAATGTTTTCAATGAAGAACTTCATTATCACTATTTACAAAGAATTTTCGCCTGGGAAACTCTGGATATAAGCGATGAACAAATCGATTATGAGAACGTGCACTTCTATGATAACAAAAAGATCTTGGATTTACTGCTAGGTCAAACACTGGGTGTTTTATCATTTATTGATGAAGCGTCGAAATATGGTCATGATGGTAGTCATGTAATTGGTACAAATTCGAGTTAATTAATTATCAAAATTCTAATCAAAATCTGTTTAGATTTCATTGCACAACAAGAAAGACGACACGTTTCTGCTGAGGGTGTAGAAGAATTTTCCGTCGCCCATTTCACCGGAAAAATCACGTATAATATCAAAGAGATGCCGGAGAAAAACCGTGATTTCTTACCGCCTGAAATCATCGAAACTATGCGTCTTTCTGATGATCCAATTGTCAGACTTTTATTCACAAATAAACTCAACCGAACTGGAAATTTAATAATGCCGGATTCCACCAATGAATCAACAAGGAAACGTTACAATTATTACCCGGGAACCAAATCAAAAAGATTGGAATTTTCTCAAATTAGAAAAATGCGTACTTCAATTTCCGTATTTAAATCGATCAGTTTGGAAGTGTTGAAAGAATTATCAATCGGTGGCGGTTCTGGTGGGACGCATTTCATCAAATGTATCCGTACCAGTTTGAAAAACCAACCTGGTGATTATAATTACGAATTGATCCGTCAACAGATACGTGCTTTAGCAATTGTGGAAACGGCAAAAGCACGCCAAACTGGCTATCCATATCGGGTATCATTTCTGGAATTTTTGCGACGTTATCAATTTTTAGCATTCGATTTTAATGAAACGGTCGAAATTACACGTGATAACTGTCGATTATTGTTGATACGTTTGAAAATGGAAGATTGGGCAATTGGGAAATCGCGTGTTTTTCTCAAATATTACAATGAAGAGTATTTGGCACGATTGTATGAATCGCATGTGAGAAAAATCACAAAAATTCAAAGTATTTTGCGTGGATTTCTGGTGAAATGTCGATTAGCTCGTCAAAATAAAACACAACAAACTAAAACAGTTACTAATATTAAAACGAAATCAAACAATACATTGTCGGAAGATGAAGCCGCTTCCATAATTCAAAAAGGTAAGGTTTGTTTGAGGATGAATTCGAAAATAATTTTCAAAATTTCCAGCTTACCGTGAATCAGCAATTAAGAAGACTTATCCGGATTTTGCTAAAGATTACAAAATTTTGGATGAAGACACTTGTAAGTTTCTGCGACCATTTGCGATGAAATGGCGTAAGAAGAGCGTATTCCAGATTTTACTGCAATATCGTGCTGTAAAATTACAGGAAATGTTCAATTTTTCCCAACAGGTTCATTTTTATAATTTGGGCGTCTTTCATGATACTTTACAGATTAACAATGGGATTAATTTGAAAAATATCGATAAGAAAGCACAACCAGATCAATGGTTAGGTGAGCATAAATTAACAGTCCTTAAAGTACCATTTCGTTTAGAAGAAATCCCATTCTATAACATGAACACAATGTGTAACGCTTTAACAAATCCTGCAAATACTGAACGACATGATGATTGGGATATGCCGTATCGTTGGCGTGAACTGATAACACCGGAAAGTCAACAAAGAGTGGATAGTTTGAAACGTAAAAATGATAAATTAACCGAATTGCCGTATAGTCGTGATCCAAATGTACCGATTAGACAATTAGAAACAACAACTGAAGATGAAGCTGATGATGAAGAAGACCAAAAAATCATTAAAAAACAAAATCAAAGTAAAATAATGAAAGATCAAAAGAACCAACAAAAACAACTGAAACGTACATTAACCAAACAAAAGGAAATCGATGAATCACATGTGAATTCTAATGCGAAATTAGCAAATAAAGATTTCGATTATATCAAAACACCGATTGTAAACAAGCCAAAATATAGTGATCCTGTTATCGAATTAAGGAACATTGCCAGAAAGAATTCGTTAAGTAATGAAGACGATCCACCTTTCAATTTTAAAGCAATGCTGCGGAAAACTAATTATCAGAAAATACCTACAAGATCGGTTATTGACGACGATTTCAATAGAATTACATTAAACAAAACGGTACCGCGTGAAATTAAAGATTTAGGTAAGAAGATCTCAATGGAACTTGCTCCTGGCGTCCGTATCGAAGGAATTGAAGTCGATTTATAGAGGATTTTAGTCTAACAATGTTCGTGTTCCGATATATTCTCTTATTTATTAAAAAAATTATACTAGAAACAGTTATTTCTTTTTGTTCTTCTCCTTATTACTAGCTAGAACTTCTCCAGGTGCTGGATATGGTCGTTGTTGATACAAAACCCCCGATGCTGTATTATCAGCTCTACTCTTATTGTTTTCTAAACCATCACTCCATGTACCTTGCGGTATATCGGAATAAGCAGCCGGATCCATTGGATCGATTATATCATCACGACGTCGTTTATGACGATTATGTCGATCGTCGCGTCGATTTCTTCGATCATCTTTCTCATTACGATCTTTTAATCGTCGATCATCATCTGAATCTTTATCATCTTTATCACTATCTTTATCGTTATTGGAATTTTCCGATTCTTGTATTATACGTTTTTCACGTAATTTTGCAGCACTCTGTGTTTTCACTGATTTCGGATGACGAGGTGGCAACCATGATACTAAATCATTCTCCATATTCCAATAATAATATCTACCACTAAAATTCATTGATTAATTGATTGATTGATAAGGGAATTTTGTGAAACTTACACCCCTTTATCGAAAACTTCAGTCCAATTGTTCGGTAATGGGTATTTGAATAGTAATTTTTGCATATTTCGCATATAACGTGGTTCAGGTGTTAAGACACCTTTCCAATGTGTTTCACACCATGCCGTACATTCATGATGGATATTCCATTTATTTGGACAAGCTGACCAGCCTTTATAATTGTTTTTCTTCGAAGGTTCCTGTGTTTTCTTTGCTATCAAAATAAGTGAGGTTATATTGGAAATTATTATTAAAAATTCGATTTAATTACATGTTAATAGTCCACGTTTAGCTAATTTCGCGGCTAAAGCTGACGGTAATGGCATTTTGTTGAAAACTTAATGATTTTCACAAAATAAACAAACTTTATTCCATTATTTAAGTTACTTAACCTCAAAACATGCTTCAGTTGTCAAATTTGACGTTTATTGTTTATATTGTGTAACCTTAGACACAACGGACTAGTAGAGGAGTGCGTTCAGAAATTGATGTAATTATAGAAATAGGCGGGAAAATTGAATACTTATTTAATGATATTTATTTTTAATAATTTTTCAAGAAATTCTAGTTGATAAATTATTTGTCTAAATACATAGATGTATTGTTGATAAACAATTCATACTGTACATGTTTATAAAATAACAATTGATTAAAAAATATTAAATTCGAAATGGAATATGGACAATATTTAAATACTGCAAAAACTATGTACATTGTAGAAATAATAATAATAATAATAATAAACTTGAATCTAAAATATGAATGATGTGCAATTTTTTACTATTTTTCAAAATACTAAATTTGTGAATTGATGATTTTCACACACTCTCACATATTTTAAGTGTTCGTTTTTTTTTTTTTTATTAAATATATCTTCAATATTGTTCCTTCACCGTCCACATGTTGGTAAATTCACTCTGAAGAATGCATTGAGTTCGATAAGACTTGCTAATATTAGAAAAACAGCATACATCAATAAACATATACGTCCAACACGTTTATCTAATTGGAATTTATTTAATGCAAATACAATATATAACATTAACAATGATGATAATAACGATATAGCGCTATATTCAATTCCTGCTGAATTGATACCAACCTGAAATAAAATGATAAAATTCATCGAGAAACATTTTTTAAAAATTCTTAAAGATGTTACCCAATGTTTGCCTGCAATTGTTGGCATGAATGTTGCTTTAATGAACCAAGGAAGACCTAAACATAATAGAATATCGAATGTATTCGATCCTATTGAATTGCTGATACCCATTGAACCATGACCTTGTTTAGCTACAATTACACTAGATACAGCTTCCGGAATACTAGTTCCGGCTGCTAAGAATGTGATTCCCATTACTGAATCAGGAATTTTCAATGTATCACCTAATAAATTCACATTTAATTAATTGATTGTTCCAATTAAGAATAAACAAATTACCGATTATTGTTATCATCCAAGCTACAACGTAGGATAAGGATCCGATCCATATTATACACATGATGAATGTTAAAGGGAACCATTTTTTATATCTTGGTTTCTCGCAATTTGGTATAGTGAAGAAGAAAACTAAATGTATCGGCCAGATCAATATCCAAGTCATCTACAATGTTATAAAATTTGATTTAAAAAAATTGTTGTATTGTTATCAAATCTTTTAAATTCTACTTGAGTAAATTTACTTTGTCCTTCCGGCCATTTCCACAAATTATAAGACTCATCCTCATTAATTCCATTATTTATTGTTTCATTTATTGTTTTATTTTTCGTATTCTCCTCATTATTCTCTTCATTTGATAGTTTAATTGAACCGTTAATATGTGCCGGCAATAACAAATGTACCGGTTGATCGTTTGTTGTGGTTGTTGTTGTTGTTGTTGTTGTTGTTGTAGGTGGTGGTGCAACATTTTGATTATCACCCAACTCTTTAATTTCTCTATCTTTCTGTAGTTGAAGTGGTAGATGAGCCTCAGCCGCCTCTGGGGACAAACCCAATAAATCAATAAAAAATATTCGACAATTATATGATTTTCTTCTTGTGAAAATCACTCACCAATTGATTGTGATCTAGATTTAGATTCGTGCGATCTATTAGAGTATTTGCGTGCATTCCTTAAACCGCCTATAAAGTGCCAAATTTGCAAAAATTCAATATAAACTCGCTATTCTTATCGATAAACTCACCTCGAGCACAACGTTGGATTGATTTATCGAAATACATAATTAGAATATACACCGTATAGAGAAGGACTAAACTTAATGCTTCATACCATTCAACTCTTTCATCATGAATAATACAAATCAATATAGAAACTGTGATACCGTAGGCTAAACAATCACGAGTCAACGGCCACCAGTCCAAAGGAACTACTTCAACGCCACACTGAAAACAATCACTGAAAAACGACAATAATAACAGAATAGAAGTGTGTGTTACCATTCCAGCACCGATACCACAACAAGCTGCTACAGCTAAAATATTGAAAACAGCCGATCCTACAATCGTTCCAACCCCAATATCACCTTCAGTGATAAACGTACCTATTACATTGACAAAAAGTTCAGGTGCTGAAGTGGCGGCTGCCATAAATGTTGCACCAGCTACATCCGCTGTCATATTCAATGCTAAATTTTATAATTTAATTACGAAATTAATACAAAATATGTTAATTGAATTAGGTACCATGACATATTTTCTCTACTGCAGGCACGAAAAATTTATCACAGACAACTGCCAAGGCGACAAACAAATAAAGTGAAACAAGTACGTGGACAACAACGGCGCCGTCTTGTCGTTCTTTCTCTGTGAAGAAATCCCTTGGAAAATCGTCTATAGCTGGTGGTGTACAATTAAGTCCTAAAACACACAAATCTCTATATTGTAATTGTAATCGATTTAATAGAAGAAATATTCCAGGAATTCGGTTAATTTACATGATTGTTGATTGGGAAATTTCAAACAAACTACAATGGATTGTTGTTTGAATTTAATTGTAATTGAGTTGGTTTCGGATCGGTTAATTCAATTGAAATTGATGAGTTTTTTGAGTGCAAGTTCAACTCTATTCAGAGGTCAACATCATAAAAAATAACAACAATTAGATTTGTCGTCTTATAGACAGTTAAAGGATAACTAATTATACCGACATAGCGATAAGGATTTCTTTGGAGAATACGAAAATTTTCGCACTGTTGGAGAAACAAACATCTAATCCTTTTGTATTTCAATTCTATAGGGGGAGTCAGATTAAACTTGGAGCTTTAACTGGGGACGATCAGTTAATTCGAAAACTTCAATTCTTCTCCAACAGTTTACCTTTTATTTATTGTTTGGAAATGGAGGGTTTATACCGACCCCTTTAAAAATGTTATTTGTTTCGGTAAAACACACGAAATATAGCAATCGTATTTAATCCTATAATCGTAAATTGTAAAACGTTCCTATAACAATCGGTCGCTCCTATCCTCAATTATTACGTTTTTAAAATGAACAATACAAAAATTACAACAAAAGAAGATATAGTCGTATTGTATATATCTGTTTGTTAAATAGATTTTCATTAAAAATTTTCAATTTAAATTTAATTTTCATCTCATAAACTGCGATATATACACACACAATTTATGTTCACATTACTATCATCCTTGAAATTGTTATTATTCTATTTTCAACGCGTATTTTATCCAGATTTATTTGAATATTAATGGAGATAATTGACGATTTAGTCAGATTTTTTGTTAAATTTCAGAAGAAGGCCGAGATGTAACAAATTTATGTGGCCCTAGTTGAATAAAACAACTTATAGCTCTTGTACAACACGGTAATCTGGCAGTATAATTTCGATATAACACGACCCGCTGAGAACACAGATTCTATATGACACGGAACACCGTCCCTTATGTATCGTTCGTGTGGTTCGTTTAACGCTATTGACGATTGTACGAGCCAAATTAACCGTGTAATAAATAACAAGGTTTCCTTTGTTTACAAAGATAACAGAATCTTTAAAGCCGGTCTAACTTCTTTCCTTGACTCCCTGACCTAAAGCCGGCCGGGTTTTATATTGGACTCTTTGTTACATCAAACATTTAAGCCTAGATTTAGACAGTGAAAGTGATCCGGGCCTTAACAATTTAAATGACAACGTCTAAGTACTCTTACACAGGGGAAAAGCTCTTGCGGAAATGGGAAAATTGATATTAACTTTTAAAAATTGCGGAAGTTGTCATGAGCTTTTCAATTTTTATTGTTGTGTGAAGCTTGCGGCTGCCTCCACCACCTGTTCGTAAATTCGCCACTGGTTAATTTAATTATTTGGACACCCCAACCACCTGCGGCCCTATATTGCAACACAACTAATTCTTCCTGAAACTACACGAATCGATGGGTTTTACTATAAAAAGCCAATATTGAAGACAGATGGTGGATGAACTAGCAGGAAAAAGTAGCAAAAAAGCACGTTCCCAGATCGAGACCGGTAATACCATTATTACGTATATTTCGTCGATTAAGTAATCGGAAACTTATGGGAAATTTGTAATTGGGGGAAGAACACTATGCGAAATATTACCACAGAACAACCTTCAAATATTTATTAGCTTCATGTGAGATTTTATGAAAATTTATAGCCAATTGTTGTGGTTTATTGTTATGATAAATACGGTTTAATATTAGCATTTGTAATTTTTTTTTTTAATTTTTTGGTGTGTTTCCGATTATTGTTGTTTGGTATTGATGGAGGCGTAAAAATAGATTTCCTGTTTCCATTTTCAGGACTTTCATGTCGATATCTGTTTAGTTGCGTGCGTGTGTCCAAATTAGAACTAATCTCGTTAATTGGTGTGTTCCTTTTTTAAGTTGGTGCTCTTTGCCATATCTACTATGAGTCGTTTAAAAAAATTGAAAGACGCAGCCTTTTGAGTAATATAAGTACATCGAACAATCATTCACTTAGTATAAAGGAATTTAAACAAGTTAATTCAGTCCACTGTTCACAAAATGACAATGACAACAACGACGACGACGGTACTATATCTAACAAAACGATGTCTTCTATTTTTTGTTTTAAAAAAAATAATTTCCAAACACTTAATATCGTAACAATACAAATCCAGAAATTCTCTTTTAATTACCATTATTCTAATTATAATTGCTATTATCGTTAATAATTGATTAATTGAGGCTTAATTTTACAAATAAATTTATATAATTTATATGAAAATTGGGGGATGATATTTACCTGATGCCAACGTTTCAAAATCCATATTGTTGCTACTGTGATACTTCTACTTCTTTTTCTTCTTATTCTTCTTCTTCAACAATCACTGATTTGACCCCCGCCCCTCTCACAAATATTGATGATGATGTTGTTGATGATGATGATGATGCTACTAGTGACAATCATCTGCTCTCTCAACTATACTGGACACTAATATTGGGCATTTACTAATGTCACATAGATAAACACATACACATCTACACACACATCTATATATATAAATAAATATATAAAACAACAATACATACCTATATATATGTAATATCTATAGTATATAAAAGTTAAATACATGTTGTTTTGTTGTTATCTTCTATAAACCAACTAGCTTATTGTCCGTATAGTTTCTACAATTTAGATCTCGTAAACAACACCTACGTCCTGTGGTGTCATTCGTGTATAAGAGTGGTGGTTTTTAATGATGGCATCTTTATCATTTCAAAAGAACACATTTTAAACTGTATCGGTAATATGATTTAAATTAATAATAAATTTCATTAATTACCGCTTTTATAATTGGATTAAATTAATTACGTTTACTTTCGGTGGAAAAAAAATTAAAATCTGACGACAATATTTCAAAATTAATGAAGCCATTCAAGCGCATTAGTGCTGTTACAGAAAATTAGCTCTTTAGTCGTTTTTTTCGTAAGAAAATTCACCGTAGATACTAATTAGGCTTTTTTCTAATTACAACTTTAATTAAAGAATCAAATGCATATGTTTGGAGCTGCTTTCGTAGAATCTTTGTTCTTGGTTCCTAAACATTTTATTCTGGCGTAGTCTGCGGTCAAATTTAAATTCGATGGGAGTTGTCGATTCTTCCCGAATTATGCTGAATTAACTTTACCACTAATCAATGAAGTTATTCACAATAATTTCTAAAGCCCAATTCACACCAAACGTTCAAATTCAGATTGTTTAGTGTGAAGTGGGCATAACTGTACACATTCACTACCCAGTTAAATTTGAAGCTTTATCACAAGAATTGAACAAGTTTTAGACAGTTATGTTTAACGAATTATGTTCCATCTAATCGGATTTTGGTTAATTTGACTATAATACAATAAAAATGACAAAATAACGTAGAAAAATTATTATTGTCGTCTATAATTCATGTAAAAGTACTCAAGAAATAAGTATCTTTAAGTAGCGGTATTCTTAGAATTTGTGTCACCAAGTGCGGTAATTCATGGTGTCAGTCCTTCTCCCTTAATGTTCTATAAAATTATTTGATCGCTAGAAAACATGGATTCAAGGGTTCACAAGAGTCTCTCAAAAACAGAAACTGACTATTTTAAAAAAGGGCAAACAGTTTAAAATATTGGATGCCATCCCCACGATCCACACACTCTAATGACGAGACTGCTTTAATTTCAGTTTCTTCTATGTTATTTGTCTCTAGGTATCCCCTATGATTATCTCTTAATTTGACTTCAACAATCGAATTTGAATTAAGGCCAATTCACACATACCATCGTCGTATTTGTTCCGTACTAAAAAATATCGTTATCACCCTTCCAGCCTATTGGATATATTTACACTGTGCGATTTCCCATGTCACATTACTGATACGCCTCAATGTACCTCTAAAATGATAACAGAGTCCAGTCAATCAAATCAAGTTTAGAATGTCGCTGCGACTTATGCTAGTATGTTTGCACCTTTAACGCGATCAAACAATCGCTAGTTGCGACTTTTTTTTTTTTTCGTTCATGAAGCTTACACGTGTGTGTATTATACTTTCGATATAAATTACATTGACATCGACAATAAAAATGATTTATATGACACATATTCATTTTTCCTTCCATGGAAAATATAATAAACATGATAACAAACGGTCGTTATTCTTTAAATGAGCGGAAAGCACGTTAAAAATTTCAGATCTATATAACAATAATAAAGAAACAAACAAATATAGGAACAAAAATAAATAATATTTTTTTGATGTCTCTTTATTTATAACAAAATGATTGTAATAACAATTTAAATTAGAATAGGTAATTAGTTTATAATCATTTGTAGGTTTATTTTTCTATTTTTCCGATGAATTTGCACAGTTTTTCCAATAACTGTTATCTTATCAATAATTGAACGATTTCTAAATAAATTATGTATAATCAATAGACTAAAAAATTGTCTTAAAGTGGTCTAATTATTGTTAATTATATCATTATTTACAATAATTGAAAAATTATATTAGTCGTTTTTTTGTAGTTGTTTGTGATCATTGTTGAGATTATGTCAATTTTTCAATCCGAATTTTTCCATTATTTACAAAATAACAAAATAAAAAATCGGTAGGTATCATTTATAATCTTTCATTATAGAATAGAGATAACATATTGATGAATAGGGATGCTTATAGTTTATTTATTTCAATACAAATCATTCAATGAGCTTAATTATTGACGAGCCATCAACTAGTGAAGAATAAGTACAGCTTTTTTGCTTTTTGATTCACACCATCAAAACTTTGTCTTTTGGACGGTTAACTATCGTTTGTGTCCCGCTCAATTCGTGTTTTTAATTAAAAGTGATTGTGTGACTTTTTGTAATTTGCAAAATAAAACTAAATGGCAATGTTGCTTAGGACTAGAAAAACTTTATTTGGATTAAAAGTGTTTTGTATTCTAACAATATTTCTAACATACACGTTAATTGCAATAATTTCCGGAAATCTAGCCAATGATAAACGGGTTAATGTTGGTAAGTTATTTAAAACTATAAAGATAGATCTACGATGTTTATGTTTTTTTTTTGTTGTTTGATATTGATAAATATTATTTGTTTATTGAAGTTTATTATGAAAATGTTGTTATCAGAGAACGTTCACCTATTAGTGTGTTTTGACAAAATTTTGCAAAAATCGGAAAGTTGAGTGCCGGATGGAAGACAACAAACAACAATAAATAGCCGCAAATTAACAATAATTTCCAAATAGATCGTATACAGATGTGTGTCTTTTGGTGTACACAATAACTTGATTTTTAACCAAATTCTATTAATTATTGTTAAAATAAAAAAATTATCAACATATGTGGTAATTTTTATTATTTATATAGAAACAATCGAAATTTTCCTTTAATCTATTGACGTGAATTCTTATTGATTTTGTTATTAATTCGATAATATCCAACGTTCAAATCTGATAAGGCTTGGGAATTTTTTTTTCGATTCTACTCAAAAATCATGGTCGTTTTAGACAAGTTAAGCGCAATTTTACAATAACCGCTACAACTGAATTATAAGAATGTTACACAATTTTTCAATAATATTTTTATTGATATTTCTGACACTGATAAGAAGGTATAATGGAAAATCCCCTGAAGGTTTATAAATAGAGAGTTTCTTAAGTACGACTATATTTATCAACAAATAAAATTCTTTCTTGTTAAATTTAATGGAAAAATACTTGATTTTCGTTACACACACCCACAAAAAAAATAAATATACCAACTCCGATCCACCAAATAAATCTTTTTTATTGTTCTTTGTTGTAGAACAAAACGAATCCCATTGGATTAGACGTCGTCTTCAAAATCTACAGCCTAATGATGATAATAACTGTACACCGGCTGCATTAAATGAATTCCCTAATGATGGTTTCACACGTGAACAACGCCAAAATGGTTGGATTATCGTTCATATTGTGATTTGTTGTTATTTGTTTATATTATTAGCGGTAGTTTGTGATGATTATTTCGTACCGGCAATTAAGCGTTTTTGCGATAGTAAGTCAAGTTGTATGAAATAAATTAGATCGACTATAGGAATTGTTGATGATTTTTTTTTTTTTAGGTTTGCATATAAAAGAGGATATTGCCGGTGCTACACTAATGGCAATGGCTAGTTCTAGTCCGGAATTATTCATAAATTGTGTTGGAACGTTTGTTACAGAAGGTGATATTGGTGTTGGTGCTATTGTGGGGTCAGCTGTTTTTAATGTGTTAGCTGTGCCGGCTTGTTGTGGCCTATTCGCCAATATGGTTAATTGATTGTTGAAATTGTTTAAATATATTTTGTTTTTAACTATAAATGTTTATAGGTGGTAGATCTGGACTGGTGGCCAATTAGTCGTGATAGTATGATGTATGGTATTTCGGTTATATTGTTGATTGCGTTTCTACAAGATGGGAAGATCTATTTTTATGAAGCTTTAACTTTGATTTCATTGTATATTGTTTATATTTTAGGTATAAATTCGGTTGTAATGACAGTTCGGTTATAACGCAATATCATACAAGATAATGTTCAAACTCTTTAAGTTTCTGTTCTGTCCAAGAACGATTACAGAAAACGTCACGCGAGATACATTTGTGCAAATGCAATTTTATAGGATCCAAAGGTTTACAGCATCTCTACGTTGATGTTATTTAAAGGATTTAAGAGCTGAAATTGTGGGTATTACTACAAACAGGACTGTGCAAATATATTCAGAGATCGGGGTTTAAATTTACAGATGAATCCCTTACTTAAATTATATACGTGTTAGTAACGTTAAAAAATGAACAAATACAGGTCGTGTAGTGGTAGCATAACTAGGAATTTTGGATCCTCACCTAAAAATATTCTAAGGCCCCCCATTCTTTTAATATTAACAAGATTCTAAAATATCTTCCTCTACTACAACTCTAATAACTCCTATTATTAGGCCTCCTAAATGTCTGGATCCTTATGCATTTGGTGTCCTGACTTAAGCATAGTTACGCGCCTATTGCGTAGGTAATTTTCGGGCCCCATGATTAAGGATCCGCATGCAGTGCAACAATCAGAGTTAGATAAGCTTCAACTCAGTCTTCATCATTCCTTCGAGTTTTCGGATGTTGTTACTCAACAAAAAATTTTCATAATTTGTAATGTTGCTGATTATAAAGAATAATTATCACATATGACAGCTAGAGAATCTAAGATTGTAGATCATGATCTAGATCAGAATTTGCTCCGAATCACACCCAATAAGTAATACACTTACACCCAGGGCCGGCGCTACCGTATGGGCAAATCGGGCATTTGCCCAGGGCGGCAAACGATAAGAGGCGGCAGGGGCGGCAAAATTTCTGACAAAGATTTATGCAGAAATTTTGGAATATAATCTTATTTTATAAACTTTCGGGTTTTTTTAATCTATTTAGCTAATGTGTGGGTGTTGCAAAGGTTTATAGGCCAAAGACTTAGTCTAAACATCCTAGCGCCGGCCCTGCTTACACCACATGGTACATTAGAGCTCTTGATAGATAATTGAGAAGTTAAAATGCAATTTGTGCAACTATACTGCTCAAGAGTGGGAGAAATGGCTTAACAAAGTCGTACTATGTACTTTACTGATGTATATTAACTACAATAAATTTTCTGACGTTACTTTGATTGTCGTTATAACCGAATTCCGTCGTCACTTAACTGGGGGGGAAAAAGAATAAAGTCATAAAACTGTATCAAATTTCAGTCATGTGCTTCAACACAACATTATTGAATATGATGAATCGATTATTAGGCAAATGTCGTCGTAAAGGACATTATATTGAAATTTTAACCGAATCAACTCCATTATTAAATAATGATGAAAAATTCAATCATGTTAATGAGATCTTAGATACTGATGTAACATTAAAAGATTGTGAAGATTTAGAAGAATCAACAAATATATGGCAATGGCCATCTGAACAAACAAAAAAACAACAAATCTGGTGGATTTTAACATGGCCAATATCATTATTATTATATTTGACTACACCTGATTGTCGTAAATATCCAAAATTATATGTTTTAACATTTATTATGTGTATATTATGGATTGGTATTACAACATATGTGATATCCTGGTTGATTACAGCTGTCGGTAAGTGACTAAATAGAAGAATATCACAATTTTTATTAATCTTTTTTGTCTCGATTCAGGCGACACTTTAAATATTCCTGATTCAGTAATGGGATTAACATTTCTAGCAGCTGGCATGAGTGTACCGGAAGCTGTATCAAGTGTAATTGTAACAAATCAAGGTTCCTTATTTATTCCTTTCAGTTGCAAAATCATCATAAGTAAGATTTAAAATTTTTCAGGACACGGCTCCATGGGCTTATCTAGTTCGATTGGTTCGAATACATTCGATATTTTATTATGTTTAGGTTTACCATGGCTGATTAAAACGGCAAATGGTTCAAAAAAGACTGGACATAATTGGATTAAAATCAATTCATCCGGTCTGAATTTGAGTGCTATTTCGTTATTATCGACATTAGTTATGCTTTATCTAAGCATTGTTTTTAATAAATTCAAGTAATTATTAAATTATTTAAAGTTATCTATATTATTTGTCATTGATTCAGGAACAGGTTTTTTATTTTATTTATACCTGTAATTAAACGATATCTTATCATTGTAAGTCTATTTTGTTGAAATTACTTTGTTATTGGTACGTTGAGACCCGGTTTGTCTTCTCTTTCTAAAGCTCGACTTAACTGAAGATTAGTCTTTAAGTAAAGATTTAAGAAGTGAAGATAAACCGTGCCGTATCGTTATTGAATGAATCGGTGACAAATGGTGTAGATGACAACTTGTAGAATTTGATTGATTTTAATTTAATTACAGATTGAATTGGAAAGTTGGTTTAACATGTTTGGCAATGTACGTCGCCTTTTTGGCATTAGCGTCATTAATTGAATTAAATGTATTTTTCCGTGTTAATCTACCAACTTGTGATAGATAAACTTCATTTTGAAGGGACATCTAGTACTGAGTACTTGTAGACTGAAATAATCAATAGATTGTTAGTTTTTTCTGTTTTTCAAATGGAATAGAAATAAAATTATAGTAGAGTTTATTGAATAATTTTTAACACCTACAAGAACAGTAATAATAATAATAATAATAATAGCGATAAACAGTATTGAAATCCAGATAAAGATTGCTATAGAATACCATTATCAAAGTAACGTCACTAATTACATGCTAAAATGAAAAAAATACTAACAAAATAGTAAAAATACAACAACATTAACAATTGTTTATTGCAACTATTATTATTATCATTATTTTTTTTTATAATTTACTATAGTGCGCTATATTAAATTTCGGCCTATTTTAACATTCAGTTATGCGTTGGTTTTTGATAAAGGTGCAGTTTGTTTGTTTCAACACAGTAAAGAATTCATTTATCACAGAAAAACGCGTGGAAAATTACTAATTTTCAAAGTAATTTCCAACTAATTTAAAGTTGTTGATCTAGCTGGAAATTTGCCATCATCTCCATAATAAAGAACCGTTTTGTTTTTTTTCTTTATTAGAAAAATGTCAATAATTTTCCGCCTGAAGACAGTTTCGTCTTGATCCTTTCGATTTTGTTTTTATCCGACAACTGAGTCAATCAGGTAGCAAAGTTATTTGATAATAATTTTTTTCCTGTTAGCTTACACAGATGTGTTTTCGGTCGTTTCCCAATTTTCCAACAATTTCGGGGAAGATAAATGGCATACGACAAAAACCAAGATTGAGCTTTATCCTTACGAAAGCTCTTCAAGCGTTTTGTTATTAAAAATTCTCGATTTGTTGATCAACATTTCGGGTTTCATTATTGTAGGCTGTTTAATGAGGTAAATGGTCCACAATTTCAACGGTAATCCACTCCAACCTTGACCGAAGATTTTTCAGTTTATTTTCATCGAATTGTTGTAACAGTAACAGGTAAATTAAACGACAAAAACAATAATTTCCAAAATTATTTTATTAATTGCAATTGTTGATTTTTCTCGATTTTATCAGCTGTAAAATACCTGAGTGTTTCCCCCACTACTTTATCTATATTTATTTAGACAATTGATCAATTTTGTAGTATTGTTTTCAATAATTTATTAGAAACCGCAAATTATCATAAAATCTTTTATTTGATTATAGTTTTCTTGGTACACATCGTGAGCAGGCAGCAGCTGTATTGAATAAATTTTATATAGAAACTACGTTGATCGTATAGAGGAAAACCCATCAATTTTTCTACAAACATCTATCGTTTCTGTTAAAAAAATTCATTTGGAAATCATTGATTCTTTGATGTGGGTGACGTCAGGGATTTTGTTCAAAAATTACACGTAATTACATTTTATTTAAAACAAACAGAAACGTATTATTTACAGTAGAAATAGGCCGTCTGTCTCGTTTGTTTGAAATTATTGAAAATTTCAATGTGTACTTCAATTATAAATAATTTTTATATTATTATTTTTTTTCTTTTTTTCAAATAGATACAAGCCGTGAGTGAGTTCTCAAGTGAGAGGAGGGGGCGGACATTTCAAATTATCACACAAACAATATGATGATAATACGTTCGTGTATAATCTTCGACATCAGTAATTATCATTTTAAACGTGATAGAGTGATTTTGTGATATCGACTTGTATAGGGAACTTTTCAAATAATGTATCGTAAGTAATTTATTTTGATCAAAAAGACCCTATAGTTAAAACAAAACAAAAAACAAAAAAAAACAGAATAAGGAAAATAACCATGACCTGGCTTGGATTAAACATTGCTCTATTTCCCCAGTTTTTACCTTTGATGATGATGAAAACTTATAATTTCAGGTGTTGTTTAGAATCATGAAACTTTCAATAAATACCACAAATTTCAACTGAAATGAAGAAATTTCCTATTTATCTAATTATTCTCAGTCATATTAATCTCATTAATGGTAAGTTGTATTTGTTTTTTTTTTAATTCATAGAATTCGCTTAATCCATAACCAGGATGTTTGTCGTCTTTTAATCTTAATCTTTAATTGTTTGACAATATTTGGAATGTTTTATCTGTTTTATAACTTATTTTACATAATCCACAATTAATTGTTTCAAATTGAAACAAGCACACAAAGATCTATGTCGATTTCTGGGCTAAGATAGCAGCGGTGCAAACAGGTAATGAAGGTTGAAGATCAAATCGTCTCGTTTGATAATAATATCTAATCATCATTGTTTATATTTCTAATAAATCGATAAAGATGAATATTTATTTAATTAATAACAATAATAACAATAATTTCTTGTTATTGATTTATTTAAAAATTACACCTATTTGTTAGTAAGCGAATTCCAATTTATCGTATGATAACGATTTATTTATTGAGTATGAAGGGGTGAAAAACAATTAGTTCAATGTTGAGATATAGAATTGATTAATTTCGCAATATTGTTTGCACACATTTTTCTTAAGTGTTTCTTACAAACTGTTAATTCGTACGTTTGTTTGTCTGTCATTAGATGCGCACGTTTTTAAGAAATGGAGCAGTTTCCTTGATTTAAACATTTCGTTCTACAGTTTGTCCGTTTATCCGAGTAACTTGAATCTATTTCAGAAGATAATCGTAACAGTTTCAATCTTATAGCTAGAATTTGCACAAGTTACACCGCTTAAGGGACAGTCTGTATATTCTTAACAAAACTTGACCTACTACGATTTGAAGAAATTCTTAGAATAATCATTGTCACCTGATAACTACTCAATTATGAGTGGAATTCTTATCAAACATGATGGCCAAGACCTTTCTATATTTCCCACAAATAGTGTTTTTCAATTTTTCTCAATATAATTAAGTCATTTTTCAGTTGATTCCGGATCAAACTGGTAAAAGGCACAAAGTGAAAGAATATTTATGCAATCATACCTGAAAATACAACTGTTAAACTTTCCAGTTTTAATTATCAATAAAAAAAAAATAATTTTCTTGTAATAAAAGCGGATTATTACACAGAAACTGTCGTTCACATTAGCCAACTTTAAATCGATATTATTGTTGATTTACTAACATATACCTGGTCTACTTTGATTTGGTCGACTTATCACAATTCAAATCATTTCACACTATAGACAGCTTGTAACTATATTGTTGTTGTCATATTCTAATGGTAGTGTAGTTTCAGTCAATCGGAACTAAAGTTCTTACCCAAGTTGTAGAGTCAAGTCGGCGAAATCGAATTGGTACAAGTATAAACAGTGATTTCGACACTTAACACAAATTTATTTACAACATTAAGAGCAATTTACATATTTTAAGTAAGAGTTTTGCGTTAAATTGCTCTACAAATAAACAAATTTATATCTTTCCTCTACTTCTTCTATTTTTTTTTTCGTGTATTCATTTTTATTATACACATTACAATCACTAATTGAAACTCTTTCAATTAATTTATTGATAAAAACCGTCTAGACGACGAACTAACGAATTTTTTATAACTAAAACGTTAGGGGAGGAGAAACTGTTGTTAATAGCAATAATAAATCGAATTTCCATCAATTATTAATAAAATTTCATTATCCAACAAAGACAAGTGTCATCAGTATAATAATCCAACTTTATCGATTTTAAACTTACTTGTTTGTAGAAATATTGAAGTCGGTTACATTCTGTTTGTGTGAAATTTGCTTGTGTACTAGTTTATCAATCAATTATTTATAAAATTTTCATGTTTGTTATTATATTTTGTTGTTTAGGTGCGGCAACGAATATTTTAAAAAATTCTCCAACAAATGTGAATTCAACAATCCAACAACAACAACAACTACAACTACAGAGAAGTGTTTTAAGTTTATTTCTATTACCAACAATAACAACAACAATAAAATCAAACGAATCATTGATATTTGATGATAATTTCAATACAACTAATAATGATCAGGGATCATCTATTGATGAATATCCCCAATTTTTCAACGATGATGTCTTAGAAAAGGGGGCAATTATTATTGTTTTCTTAATTGGTATTTATTGTTTTACATTATTAGCAGTTGTTTGTGATGTGTATTTTTTGCCATGTGTTGAGAAAATTTGCGAATCCCTCAATCTATCTCAGGTGAGAAGTTTTTAATTAATATTTTAATTAAAATATCAATAATAACAAATTGTTGTACGAACAGTAGATAGCAAATCGACAAAAATGTAAAGTGTCAGATATTGTATATAAAGTATGAACTTGTTGAATTTTTCATGAGGGGTTTTTGTGGAGAAAAAAATAAAATACGGGTCGATTCACTAGATTGTTGATAAAAGCAACCATTCTATACACAAGATACAAACGGTTAAGAAATTGATGATCTGATGTGGAACCGGCGGTTTGAATCAATATAAGCTGGATTCACATGGATAATTTTCTCTTATAGTCTGTTAAGTGACTTAAGAGATCCAGTAAAATAATAAAAATTAATTGACAATTCACAGTAGATACAGCAGCAAGGGCTTGATGGAAAACGTTAAAGTCTTCCACCAATATTAAAATTTTAACAACAACTCAAAACTACAGTCGCATCGGTGACTTAAGAGACTGACTTAGGACACAATAGCGTATTTTTACAAAAACATCTGTTTATGTTTGTCCCTGACAAATTTATAAAATTTACTACTGGCAATATTTCAACACCCCTATCAAATTCTTTCATACCGAATCTATTGTGTCCGAATTTTATTACTAATGTCAGTCTCTCAAGGAACCGATGCAACTATACCTGCTTTGGGTTGTTAAAAAAACATTTGGACAGTTTTGAACTGTTTCCATCAAGTCCTTGCTGCTGTATCTATTGCGAACTAATCCTTATTATATTACTAGATTCTTAAGTCACTTAACAAACTATACAACACTTTAAGATGGTTGGAAAATCAATAATCTTAATACAAACATTCAAATCATTTTATTGTTTTAATGTTCGTCAATAAAATGACGGAATATTTTTTTTTTATTGATTGCCAAATTTTTGTAATTTATTGATCTGTATGTGTATTGGCTTTGACCTCAAAAATCATTGTTAATTCATTAAGATAAGGAATAAAGAGAATTTTAATTTTTCTATCTTGTTCATCATTTAACAAAATGATTGAATTCGTTATCGAGAAATTTATAAAATTCACCGATAAGATATAATTGCTCAATTCAATTATTACAGCTTGATCTTTGATCTTTAATATACTAATACAGATATTTTATAAAACCGGAAACGGAAGCTGTATTTAAAGCTTAGGTATTCCTTATATCTTTCGCAATAATAATGATAATAATATTAATAATAAATCGGTCTATATAAATGATTAATCGTTGAAACATCTCCATTTCAATATAGAAAAGCTTTGCTATTTTTGCTAGATAAATGTGATCTGAATATAAATTCTAATGGATAAAAATATAAAAAAAAAATGAATATTTTAACTGTATATATTTCGATTGTTGATTATTGCTGAAATTTAATTTTAATCAAATTTTCAGGATGTTGCAGCTGCAACATTCATGTCAGTGGCAACATCTGCTCCTGAATTATTCGTCAATATTATCGCAACATTTATAACACATACTGATGTTGGTGTTGGTACTGTTGTTGGTTCATCAATGTTTAATACACTTGGTGTTGGTTCTTTAGGCGGTTTAGCTGCAACTAGTGTAAGTAAAAACATGGGGTTTAACCAATCAAAATTCAGAATCTATTGATGTGTTTGAAAAACTATCAATTCTGAATGGTTGAGACTGTAACAATTACGGAATGTAGCTTTATTAGATCAATTAGATCAAAATTGTTATTTTTTTGTGTGTTTTTTTATGTGTTAACAGCCAGTTCAATTGGATTGGTGGCCAGTTACACGAGATGTAATCATCTATATATTTGCCGTATTATTATTAATAACAATAACATGGGATGGTGTTATCTATTGGTATGAAGGTCTCATATTGTTTATTGTGTATTTTCTATATTTTACTGTGATGTTCCAAAATGTTAGAATATCGAAATTTATTAAACAACTCTTCAAACGTTTGAAAAGAAACAAAGTGGATGTTAGTGATAAAAGTGCCTCAAGTTATAATAGTCATAATAATAATAATAATAATAATAATAATAATAATAATAATAATGATAATACTACAGACAGTCATCGATCGACAATTACGCACGTATCAACAATCTCGCATTATGGTTCTTATATGGAAGGACCACCACCAAATCAGTACATTGAATCAAAAGTGTTAGACAACAAATCTAGTCAAGTGGAGCAAGGTGAGTGTCAACCTATTAGAGGTCTTTCTGGAACCAAAATACACAGGTTGAGAACTAGATTACCGTAGAGACATGTCTAGATCATTAGATATAGTCAGATATAACGATGTGTGAACTCTATTGGCTAATGTGAAACCCCCTCCAACTAACTGGACATCGGCAAAAGTCGGGCATGTTATCAGCCTGTGTATTTTTGATACAGAAACATCTCTAGTGCAAAATATGAACTGTAACTGTTAACATCAGTGTATGACCGCAATATAAAGTTTTAATAGGTTCGTCCCTGACCACAATTTCAGATTGTTTTACGTACTTTTTTATGTACTTGACCGTAACACTGTTCGGATTGTTTAGAATTAATTGGTTATAGGGACGGTGCTACAGAAGAGACCTTGGGTGGGCTAGTCACTAATACCCACTTTTACCACAATCGTTTATCCGCTGTTAACGCTAGGTTAAAGTAACAGAGTTTCTGTATCTAGCGTTAATATGGAGTTAGCGACAGTGGTGAAACCGTACATTGCGTTCTGTCGATACCGCAAGGAGCTTTATTACTGTCTGATTGGCCTTTTGGCTTTTTAAAAGTTAGTTGCATCAAGTCGAATTTGCTTGCGTATAATTGCGTTTCGATTTTTCTGGTTTTATGTCTTGTAAAGATTACCGTGTTATTTGAAACAACATAACTAATGAAGAAATAATTAGCAACAAGATTTAACTTCAACAATATATTTTCTTATTGTCAGATAAGAATTGAGTTTTAGATTTCCATCAGCTAAAACGTAATTATTTCAGTATTTGACTTGAGAAAACAAATTAAGAAAATGTAAAAATAATGAGTTAGTTAGCATAATAAATGATGTATTTCAACGTTGGTTGAAATACTGATAAAATTGAGTGACTTTGATATATCAAAAGTTACAGTGTTGGCTTCCGGCATACTACCTATTTAGAATAAATGAGCTTTACATAATCAAGTAATTTATTAAAATGACTGGTGAATGTAATTTAAGCTACACACAGTGAAGTGGAAAAAACAACAGCAATTTTTGTAAAGTGCGCTCAAATAAATTACAAGCAATTTATATTAGCAATAAAAAAAAAAATTGTTGATTGTCAAATCCAAACTCAAGTTCAATCACCCAATAATCGTATGATCGAATTTCCTAATAATTGACGAAAAATTCATTGGAACAAAAATTTCGTTTAGATCAAAATTTCACAAATCAACTACCAAGATTTTGCACGATTACTGCTATCTTATCAATGAAGTGTATTTTAATACCTTCGATTATATTAAAATGTTGACCTCTATTCCAACAATCCTAGAACGAGATTTATCGTTATTCTTAAGTGAAAAAGCTGCTTTTTCACTCTTGAATACACTATGAAAGCGTTCAACTTTTATCCAATATTTAAACACAACTTTTCTTCAATTTTCTAGATGAGGAGCCATCAATTTTCCAATTACCTCACGGTTCCTGTTGGAAGAAATTCCTGTTTTTCTATACATGGCCAATAAAATTCGTATTATTTTGTACAATACCAAATCCACGAACAATGCCAAAATTGTTCCCGCTCACATTTATTTTGTGTATTATGTGGATCGGTACGAATTCTTATGTTGTATCTTGGATGTTTGCAATTATCGGTAATTAACACAATTAATATAATTAAACAATCAATATTAATTATATTAATAAAATTTAGGTCATATATTTAAAATACCGGACGCCGTACTCGGATTAACATTCCTAGCAGCTGGTGGATGTTTACCAGAAGCGATTTCTATCACCATCATGTCTAGACGAGGTAAGTTTCCACTGACTAGTGGATTCCCGATGGAGGATTGCATTTTTTTTCTAGATTTGCAATTGCATTGACAGATAATTGATTGATTTGTGTTGTTGTAGGTGAAGGTTCAATGGGTGTTTCAAATTCTCTAGGTGCCAATACGATGAATATTCTATTAAGTTTAGGGATGCCATGGTTCCTTAAAACGATACTCTTAGGTACAAATAGTAACTCTTATATAGCTCTAGAATCACATTCAATTGAATATACAATTGTTGGTTTAGTATTTGTAGCATTAGCATTATATTTTACATTATATTTTAATAAATTTCGATTATCTAGACGTGTTGGACTGATTTTAATGGTTATATACACGTTCTGTGTTATATTAGCAATATTGAGTGAAATGGTATTCTTTTATGAGAAATAATAACAATTGTTGATGATAAAAATTTGTAAATAATTTAATACGATTTTGTATTTAATTTAATTTTTAATAAAAACTTTACTCTTTTGACCGAATCAAGTTTAATTAAAACTTTCTAATGGCATATCCTGTTCCTTTTCAGATTGTGCGGTGACTTCTTCTTTTCTACAATTACTTCAACGTCATTAAATTAATAACAATGCGCATTTGATGTAAATCCGGAAAACTGGAAGAGATTCAAAGCAAATCCGGTTGTTTTTCCTGTAAAAATTCACAATTTTTCTTGTCTTGGTATTTTATAAAATATAAACACCTTCAATGTTGTTTAGTAACAAATGTGTGCAATCTCATCAACAAATTTCAGTTTTGTTTATGACAGGTTTATGGTATATCTGGTCTAGTCGTTGGCATTTATTTGTTTTCTTAATTTCATGAATTGCACTTTACACATAGACGAAAAGATGATTAACGTTTTGGTTTTAAAAGAAAATTCTATAGATGAAAAAAAAAACGGTTGTTTTTATTAAATGATTTATTCTATTTTTGTTAGAAATACGTTTTTAGAAAAATTTCGTTGTAAATCCTGAAATCGAAAGAGACCTAAGCTCCCAACAGTCGGAACATTACAAATCTCCAAAGACATCGTCTTGTCTCCATCGATACAGAATCAACTACCTGTGTATATTGACCGTTTTGTTTGTTGTTTTTTTTATTTAATTACTCGATTAATTTACTAAATATATCAACCTCAATTAGTTTCAATGTCTTAAATTACAAACAAGCCGGTGACGTGATAAATTTCTGTTGACACAGGCAGACCCACGTACACACACACAGTTATTGACTACCGTGAAAACTCTACCTGCTGTAATTGTTTTGATAATAACCCTACTGTATGATAACAATATTATTTAGTGTAAATCTAGCCAAAAAAAAATTGTATGAGAATTTAACCATATTTCAATAATTATCACAATTTAATCATTATAAAACACGTTATATATGACAGTAAAACGAACGATAATTTCAGAGACGCGCACGACTTTCAGGAGTAGTCGCTCCTGAAACGCAACCGTCCACAGTTTCACAGGAAACTTGGCCAGAAGATCAGTGAGTGTATATGTTATAAAGTTTCGAATTGAGTGAAAGTGATGCGAAAACTTTTCAATTTTCTTAATTCAACCAAATTCAACTGAAAAAACTTTTGTGAAACGAGTAAAAAACTGTAATAATCGAGTGAAATGATCAGGGGGTGATTTTATAATATTGACGGCGATTTTGGTAAGTTTTCCCACCGGAAAATCTATCATTCTAGTACTGTAAGTAGATGTTTCCGGTTATCAGTGGTAGACAATTAGGATTTAGAATTAAGAAATTTGTATTGTCGTCAAAACATCTGTTAACAACAATTAATGGAATTTGTTAATAGTAAAGATAGTGTCAATTAATTAACTGTGAATATGAAAATCAAATAATTCGGCGGCCGACTAGGAATAATTAGTTCTGTTGATTACACATGTTATCAGTTATTACAATGCAATAAAAAACATGTGAATAAAATATAATAAACTGTAACAAAAACATTGGGGAAATTCCTAAAATTACCCATCTTTATGATGTTCCGGAACAAACAAGAAATAGGCGGAAAATGTCACATTTTAATTCACTTACATGTAAATATTAGATACATAGGAGAGTGACAGTCTTGTGTTTTGTTTAAAATGAAAATCGATCGATGAAATAATAATAAATCCTTCAACTTTTCAACATTTTACAAAATAACAAAAGAACTGATTACATTCAATTGAAAATTAATTGTAACACGTGTTGTAAAATACAAATACAATTCAACGTATTTGTTGTTGTCAAATATCAACATGAAAAGTAACATTTCTATAGAATCATCAAGAAATTGATGGGATCTGAGAGTGTCTTCTCTTGTATTCGGAAATTAAATATAAAACTTTGATCAGTCGAAACGATTTTTGCTGATAATCCTACTGAAAGCAACATAAATGCTTTTAGCATCATGTAAATTTCGGATAATTGGGATGATTTTCGTTTGAAATTCGGGAAAATTCAATTACACACAACTGCACCTTTTTCACGACCAAAAAAAACACACGATGCGATTACAACAAATATTGTGTGATGGAGTATCGTTTGAATTTCCGGTGGATGGAAGCAGGAAAAGTTTTGTTACAGTAGTTTATATAAAAATAACTGTTGCCGACAAGGATGTATATTTTTGTTAAAAAACCATAAAATTTTCTAATAAAAAAATAAACAAACTCATATTTATATGTTTGTTAGTGTTTCTGATTATTTATATATGATTTTTTGAGAGTTTTTTTCTTTAAATATTCTCATACGAAAGCTCTATCGATATCGCTATTATAAAAGCGATATGGGGCTCGATCCTTGTTCGCAACTATTAGTCCACTTATGTCAGGACAAAGACACTCGATATTCGCCATTTATTTATTTTCTAAAAACCTTTTACACCACTACAAGAAACTGTGTGAAAATTGTATGTAATCCTGATATTTCGTTTTATTGTAAAGATATGAAGATGTTGGAATCAAGAAAGAAAATTGCAAATTGTGCCACCAGTTCCCTATAATCCCAGACATTCCACACCGGCGTCTAACATCACCCCTAGAATTGTTCTAAAAAGAAAAAGACGAAATATAGTCGAGTTTAACATCGGCAATTTAAATTCATCCCCTACGCTACACAACATATTCTTCCACCCTCGAATATTATTATTATTGCTACATTTCCTATCAGCGTCTGATCTTATCGTACACTTTAATCAAGAATTGATGATCCTACTCAATTTTTTGTCTTCTCTCCCAATATTTAGACTTGAAAGGTGATCGAAGAAGATACAAGAAAATTCCGCACAATCCTTAAAATTTATCAAATCTGGCATAAGAATAAAGGAAAAAAACGTATTTACCAAATTCCCCACATAGATCGTTTAAAAACGAATATAAAATCCAGTTGTCATTCTACAGTAAATATTAAACTAAGATGAGCAGGGTGGAATTTAATTTAGTCACGTTGATGTACACAACTCGAATTCAAATTTGTTTCGATTAAAAGTTTGGGTGTGGATGAGTGTCTTTTTTTTCGGTGGGAGTGTGTTGAAACGATCCCGTCAGAAGTGTAAATTAAAGCTGTTAAAAATGATGATTTGCTTGATCGTTTGATGGCGGGCATTCGAGAATATCTCGAGATAAGGGCTTCTTTTTAGAATATTGGATGACTTAGGATAATGAAGTAATTACGATAAAATTTCAGGCTGAAATCAATGGTTTGCGATAGCGTTTTCTAAAAAATCTATCACTCTATTGTTTGCTGAAAGAATTATAGTTCAATTTGCATTTAAAGTAGTTGAAATTTCAGATAAAAATTCTTTATAGATTATTAAGAAACACAAAACCAACATTTGTAGATTTTCCTGGAATAATTTAAGAACTCATCCAACTATGAAATAGAGCCTTAAAGGTATTCAAGTAAAACAAACGATTTTTTTGTTATAATAAGGGGGTAAAGCGTTCATTCCAATGCATATTTAGCAATTCTGCTGGAGAGATAAAAAAACGTTGAAAATTCATCTCAATATTTTCTACGTACTTGACTCGAGGTTTTCAAAGTAATTGAAATAAAATTCGTGGAAGATTATGGAAACATCATAGAACTTTTGTAATTTTCAAATACTCAAAATGTCTATACAGGCCGTCCGATCTTACTATAGCCAACCCAATAAATCTTGTTTGTTTATAAAATTTTTCATGAAGTAATTGAGCATTAACAGGAGCGGATTTGGTTGTGATGCCGCCCTAGGCCCGCTCTGATGTGCCGCCCTAGGCCTGCTC
>JAZBGY010000030.1:0-69815 GCA_037414755.1 Lydus trimaculatus
AAATGCATTAATATGTTCAAAATATGCACCAACAATACCAAAAGAGAATTTTACAGCAATGACACGTTTAGATCAAAATCGTGCACAAGCACAAATTGCATCACGTTTAAATTTACCAGTTAATTGTGTATCAAATATTATAATATGGGGTAATCATTCATCAACACAATATCCAGATGCATCACATGCTATAATTAATAAAGATGGTAAAGAATTATTAGCAAAAGATTTAATAAATGATCAAAAATGGTTAAATAATGATTTTGTTGAAATTGTACAAAAACGTGGTGCTGCTGTTATAAATGCACGTAAAATGTCATCAGCTATGTCAGCTGCTAAAGCTGCTGGTGATCATATGCGTGATTGGTTTAATGGTACACAATCTGGTAAATTTGTATCAATGGGTGTTGTTAGTGATGGTAGTTATGGTATACCAGAAAATATTGTTTTCTCATTTCCTGTTACAATTGTAAATGGTAAATGGAGTATTGTACAAAATTTACCAATTGATGAATTTTCTAAAAAAATGTTAGATGCAACAGCTAAAGAATTAGAAGAAGAACGTAGTGAAGCTGTTGCTGTTACTGAAGCATGACTAGCAAATAAGCTTTAATATCTCTATAGTATCAAACTATAGGATGATAACAACAACACCTCTAGTTTGGTAGTTTTATTAAAGCTTGCTTTAGACTGTAATCTTTACTTTTTATTTTGCTATTATTATATCATGGTGGGCAGGTGTTGTTGGATAATAAATACAATAAGCACAAAATTAGTTTTTGTAAATCCCTCTCTTTAAACCTGACTACCATTGGATGGAACCGTCTACTGTTTTTGTTCCACTTATCTAAAAATACGTGCAAACAACGAGAACGATAAAGATGCTAGATGTGTTACTCTATTTGATAGAAATCAACAGAAACCCTATTTCTAAACATCTCACAATCAGATATTAAAACTGAACAATAACGATCGAAATTTTGAATATTTCCGAAAAGCTACATTTAGTCGTTTTTTTAGTTTTTCTAAAGTTGGCCAACCGTTTGTATAACAAAAATGGCGTAATTTGACATTTCAATGATAAGAGGAGTGGTGGGGAGGATTTGCTGTCGTTTTCTATCCGATTTCCGACAACGTTACAGTATTTCCAAGTTTAAGACGACAGAAAAAAAAAACCAACTAACACATTAACGATAAGAGATAGAACTAGAGACAGAGGGATGACAATTAACCTACCCCCGTTTTGGTGGTGGTATTGTGTAATTTTCCAACATGGCAGAAATGGTTGTGTCGTGTTTGTTATGTGACGCGTTGGAAAAATCGTGTTTTTTCTCCATATTATTGTCGTATTTGTGTGGATAGTTGTTACCCCCATAAAAAAATTTATCTATTAATTAAATAATTGTAGAAATAAATTTAAGAATAAATAAAATTAGCGTAACGTTTATATAAAGAATTCAGCTTTGCCGGTTTATATATGCTTAACCAAATTTAAAGTGTATAGTGTTTTGTGTGTGTCTTTTCGTTGTTGGTTGTTTTTTCTCCGTTTTATTATTATTTTTATTGTTTATAATAATACGATAATAAAAACAAAACAAAATATGGCGGATTTAACAAAACCACCCTTAAGTGATATCAAACATCCTGAAGAAGTCATCAGGATGGCTATGAATGATAGTTTAAAATTTGCCGTTCTAATTGGACTTATCGAAGTTGGCCAAGTTTCTAATAGGGAAGTTGTCAATACTGTACTGCAATTGGTAAGCTATCATTTATTTTTACATAATTTTTTAAATAATAAACAGGTGATTATTGCAATTTTACCTCTAATTAACATCGAACTTTCTATTAATTAACAAAAAAATTGGTTGGTTATATTGACATTTGTGTTTTGTTTTTTTTTTTTTGTTGTTGGTTATGTACCGATCGTATTTTGTTTTATTCAGGTAATTTGATTTGATTAAAATGATGTGGGCGTGACGTTATTTTTGTTTAATATAACCGGTGTATGCAGGTAATTGTCAATTAGACAAATGTTGTACACGTAGACTATAGAGTTTCACGTAATCTGTAGAGGGGGATTTGATCTTCATTATCATAAATGATTATGCAATTCTCTACAAATTCATAGAAATAAAGATTACGTATTGATAGAGACACGGTGGTGGTAGAGATGGAGTGGTATTTGTTAATAATAATGTAAATATTTGTTTATTTCAAATACCTAGGAATTTTCCTTTAAAACACTTATTGTTTTTATCCATTCTGTGATAAGCATTGAATTTGCCAAATTTCTATATAAATTTGATGTTCAATGTCAAATTATTACATGCACAATTTGAGATTTTGTTGAATGAATAAAAGTCGAAAGAGAAATTATAAAAATTGATTGATTGACGTCGATAAAATTAACAAAAACATATTTCATTTTAATTGAATTTTATTAACGTTATAAAAAAAAAATTATGATTGATATTCACATTGTTTTCGTTATTAGGCGTCCGTTTTTTATTAAAGTAAGAAATGGTGGAGGCGCCGGGCGACACTGCCTTTTTTCCTCATCCTACAGAAGTTTTATATATTTTGTTGTTGTTGTTGTTGTTGTCTTATTTGGGAATTGTATCCTAATCATTCTCTACTGGAATCTGATGGGTGTTTTTCTCATAAAGAAAACCGTCTGTTTTTTTTTAGTGTTTTATATTGTTGCTTAACCTAATTTGTACGTCAAATTCGGATGGTGTAGGATGGTGATGAAGAAAGAGATTAGAGTATTAAAAGTTGAAAAGTCTAATAGGTTTTTGTAGTGTTGGTAGTGTAGTAATGGATAGAGTGATATGGTGATAAGGTTGTAGAGAGTAGCGTATTAAAAGTTTGTAATGAAAAGTAGCAATTTTTGTATATAGGGTAGTTTTTTTTCTAATAGCTCTATCTCGCTTATTTATCAAGGAATTTAAACGAGATTTTTAGAATTCATTTTGTGATACCCATGGACTAATTAACCGATGGTAGTAATTTTGTATCTATCTTTAAAATAGGACAAAATGGCATAAAAAAAATTATTGTTTTTTTGAGCTTGTATCATTTTTGCTAAAGTATTGTAAAGATAACCTTACTGTTTTAGAATGACAAAAATTTACAATGACAAAGGATGAAATTCAGCACCTCTGTAATCCGATGCCTTGTGAGTACAGACTTCCATTTGTTCCCCTTTAGATCTGACACTGCTCAAAATCACAACTTTCTTGTGTATTTGCAGATCTTGTATACTAAAACCAATCATGAATACCTAAAAATGCAAATAGTAACGAATTCCATATACACTTGAGACAAGTCTGCATGCTGATAGCACGACACTATCGGATAGTTTTTCCATTTACTAGATTTAACACTCTTCGCTTGCGGATTATTAAGACTTGCAGATATCAAATTGGTTGTCTATCTTTGGTGTACTTAGTCGGATATGAAGTTAACGGGGAAACTCGACTAATTTCGTTATACGGATAATATTGTGGAAAAAAGAGTGTCACCAGTTTATTCAAGACAGTTTTTGATCATTCTGTGTTGTTACATGTTCTCAAAATTATATTGGTCTAACTTTGCGATAGTTTCCACGATTAATGTGCGATTTGCAAAGGAAATCTTGAAAAAAAGGAAAAATCGGTAAACAGCATAAGCTGACAAAAGTAGTTCCACTTTCAGTGCGTAAATTTACATCACTAAAATCTATATTTAATTTGTTTTAACTGTACAGATAAAGAGGATTGATTGAATTTCAATAAAACCATTAAAAAAATTATTATTTTAGAACTTTATCACAAGAAGAAACTAAGAGTATCACGGAATTATCATAGTTACCACGAACTTATACGACTTGTAGATTAGCATTAAAGTCGATTTGGCACTATAATAAAAATAAAAAAATCGGACTTTCGATGCATATTTTGTTAGACGAAGGCTGTACCTTTTTCAGAACACAAATCCCAACTTTTGTTCTTTTTAATATGGAGATGTTATAATGAAAATAGTGCTTAATCTCCCGAATTTAGCCGAGTTTCCCCTATCAGATATCAAATCACCTGTACTTTTGATATTGTAGCATTACTTTAAATTCTCGTTGTAAATGCATGCAGTCTTCCATGGAATCTTTAAAGTTTTTTCGATGGCTAAATGGCAAAACCTCGTAAGTTTGGATTTAAACTTTGCAATTTAGCTTCCAAAGCAAAACTGTCTCAATCAAGCTAATCATAGTTTAGACAAAATTATTTAAATCTAAGTTATGCATTTTTCTAAGTAAACAGTTGAGTCTCTTTTTATACGGTAGATATGTTCCACAGAAAAAAAATGCACAAAAGGACTTACGCTGGAAAATTAGGAATACGTTTCATGATTTTCTAAAACTGAAGCAATAAATCAAATGAAATAAATCAAAAGTTCCATGAGGATTACATATACAGGGTGTCCCACGTAAATAAGAACACCTCCATAACTGCTTTATGTATGCATTAATTTAGAAACTTTTTTTAAGAATTTAGAGGGCAGGGCTTAAGTAACCTATTTCCATGAAAAATTTTTAAATTCCTTCACAAATTAGAAAAATTACCCGTTGAAACTTATACAATGTTGAAAGAAACACCACTAACACTGAATATTCTGAATAGATTGAATAAGAGATTATTTTGTCCGTTATCAAAATTTTTCATTTGCTTTTAAAAAAAAATCGAAAAAATTGAGAAAATATCGTAATTTAAAAAGCAATCCCATTCATAAATAAAAAAAGGTCAATGATAGTACGTGTTTATCAAACTTGAAATAAGTTTGCAGATCTCAGCGTTTTTGTTTATTTAAGAACAATTGTTATTCACTGCGAATATTTAATATTTTTGGTGTTTCTTTCAACATTGTATAAGTTTCAACGGATATTTCGAATTTTCTAATTTGTAAAGAAATTGAAAACTTTTTTGTGGAAATAGGTTCCTTATACCCTACTCTCTAAATTCTTAAAAAAAGTTTCTAAATTAATGCATAAATAAAGGAGTTATGGAGGTGTTCTTATTTACGTGGGACATCCTGTATAGTTTGATGGCAAAAATGCTCCAAGAAATTATAAAACAAACAAAAAAAAAATTAATAAGAAAAAAAAACAGCAGTTTAACTAACATGAGAGATGTTACAATCAAACATTCTTAACTTGCGTTTCCATTTCCTGAGTTTTCCCTTAAGTTGAAATTTAATGTGGTCCCCTGCAGTTATAATTTATTATTTACATTTTTTTTGACGTCTCTATAACAAATTTGATGAATAAACGAGACAAAAACTTCCATAACTTCGTCGTAATTTCAAACATGTTCATAATAGAGTTTTTTTAGAAATACCTGATCTTCGATTGTTAGTCTAAAGTTGTTGCTTACTCAGTTTCTCAATAATTAGTTGAAATAATGTCTGATTGTGATCACTCAATATGATAGTTGTTTGAAAAATTGGTATCAAAATGTGAGCTAAAATGTGTGCCTCCCTATTCAATAAGAGCTAGAAATTTTAGAAAAAGTTGAAAATGGACTTTTAGAGGAAAACGATTATCAAAGAATTATGAACTACCATTCAGTACATTATTTACAAGTTTGCTCATGTGATGAGAAATCCAACTAATTGTAAACGAAACAGACCGCTGAGAAATGTGAACACATCCATCTTCAAATGGTTTTCATCTGTTGAAAAGTAAAAGCTATCCTAAATCTGGTCCGATTTATACCAAAAAGCACTGTAATTCGTAGAACCTTTTAGGGAAACAAAGATTTAAAAATAGCACTTGTATCTTTTTCTTATTTTTTAATTATTTATTTAATGGATAAATATTGATTCTTAAGGGTTGTTATCCACAATGTCTATGGAAAGGTGCATTAAAAAAAAAGTTTATCCATTTTAAACCAATTTTGAGTAAAACAAATTAAGGGTTATTTTACAATTCGAAAAAACTGAAAAATAGAGGGATTTCGAATCTGTTATTATGAGATATAAATAAATACCCTACCCTTTCATTTAAGGGTGGAACTGCCAATGGGAAGTTTAATAGAAATGTGTGTAGGTATACTTCACAATCCCACAGTTAAATTTCCATTTAATCTATAATTCGTTGCAAATATGAAAAATTTCAATAACAGATTAATTTTTATTTTTCCGGTTACTGTTTGTGTAAAAAATAAAGCAAAAAACAAACCAGGTTTACAAGTTCAAGTATGGGGTAGAATAAGATTTGAAAAAAAAACCTATATAATCTGGTAGAATTCTATCCTTTGATAAAAAAAAAAACGGAAAATTTATTTTTGTGATATAAGAGCCCTTAAATCCTTCGTATCTTTCAATTTTTGAATGATATCAAAAAAATTAAAATACTCCTCCACTTTGAAAAGGGGTAGAAGTTGAAAATTGATTTTGCAAACTTGAACATAAGCGGAAATGACGAGAAGTATCTATATCTTTTACAATAAGATTCCACCACCTTAATGTATCAAATAATTAACAAAATTGTGAGTTTCACCCTCAAGTAAGTTTGTTAGAATATTAAAGTTATTAATACAAAAAAAAGGGGAGTTTTAAGCTTTATTTCGTGTCAGCAAGTTTTATTTTAATTAATTATAGCTAATATACATAAAAAAAAAGTATGATTGAATGAACTTTAATCGAATAACTCTCACCCTCTTTATTTGAGTTCATTTTTTTTTTGCTTCAATGTTAATTAATTTGAAACTTTTGTTGATGTTACATGGATTATGCTAATTTTAGTCTAATCATGTGTGGTGTAATGCAATTTTAAGATCCCAATTTCATTTCAGATGTATCAAATTTCTTGTTAAATGTTATAACATTGTTGTAAAGTTTCACAATAAAGTATGAAGTTTTCATGTAATATTTTGAGTAGTTTTTTTTCTTGTTGTATGAATCCTCAAAATATCCTTTTTAATAGTTGTTGAAAATACCAAGAATTCTTTATTATGGTAGAGTTCCAGGCATTCGTAATTTGACTATGTGTTTGTTTTAATAAAAAAATTTAGAATATTCGATTTTGTCAGTTCATTATTATAATAAGGAGTATGTCCTATTTGTAAGAAAAGGAGTGTCTTTAACGTAATAATTAGATTAACTGTCATTTCGGTTTCCCTTCTCACTAATTTAATTAAGACAGGTAGAGCACACTATATAGAGAAATAGGTTTTATTTGCTCAAACCCTACTCGATACCCTGAATATTATATATCTTTTGGATTGTGGTGTATAAGAAAATGTACCTACCACATATTTCATAGCCGATTTGAATATTTATTGATCTTTCAGTGCAATATTTTTGGATTTTTATCTATAAGCAATTCACATGCGACTAAAAGTCACATTATCCAGAATTATATTTTATATTTTCCTGATTTGTTTATTAAATAATGGAAAAATGCGTTTTTTTTGCCCACTTTTTCTAAGTTATATCATAAATTATGCTGAAAGGAAAATCCATCTAACAAGATCAAATATTGGTGAAGGAATATACCTATAGGTACATATAGTATGTATCTTGAGTGAAATTGTTGGGAATGGTTGTTTTCTATGGAAACAAAATAAGATAAACAGAAAATAGTAGGATTATTTTGTGGAAAACTTTCTATTTTTGTTTGTTGGTACGTATTGGTTTTATACCGCATGATTTATAAGAACTACTTTAAAAGTATTATTTTTAACGAAATAATGTGTTTTCTATCTGATTCATTACTCTGTACATGCATCGGAGTATTATTGAAAAAAATTCTAATAATCATGACAAACACACCATCTGTTTTATCTTCTGTGTTTCAAAGAAAAGAACTGTGTCAAGAATATTTTTGTCCATTTGGGAAGGTCTCTTCATTCCTCTCATTATGTTACTTTAATGTACCTGAAGTCCGTGACACTGGTTAATCTTTGCCTTCTTCCACCCATGTATCTAGATCTGTGGTCCGTGCGGTACAATGGTACAGCCAAATTTGTGCCCTAGAGCTTCAGATAATATTTACTGCTAAGGACGTCTGTTAGTTTCTTTCGCTGATGCTTAGGACATCAGTTGACGTCTTTGTCCAATTTTTCCACATTGAAGCAAAGTGCGTATAAAGGTCAAATCTACCGCCTGAGTGTCGTCTTATCATATTTGATTAAAACAGCCCTAGAAACTGGTAAAACGACATCATGCTATTTTGAGCCCTTTTTGTTCGTTTTTGGTATAATTAAGGAATTTGCGTTCTTAATTATACTAAATACTACACGTAAACAGGAAAACAGTCTTTAACACTCAGCTAAAGTCTTACACTTGGCGTTAGCCGTGAACGGGTTAACGCGCTAAAGTTATCTTCCTAATTTTGCACCAGCGTTGAGTGGCTATTAGATTAGGGTTATCGTGTTGGAAAGGAGATGGCTATTATGCTGTTCTTTTTTTTGTGGTGTGTCCCTTAAAACTGCACAAATTGAGTACAGTCGCTTTATATTAAATGTGCGTAAATAATTACTTAATTTTATTACTGAATAATAACAACAAAATGAAAAAATGAAGGCGGCATATAATCGCTTTATATAGAAATAGTACAATGTACAACACATCTCAACGAAAACTTGAAAAGAAATGAACATCTGAAATCTGAACAGACAGCTGAAGCTATTCAGCGGTCTAATTCCCTGTGATGTGTGTTGAAAAATCGACTCTCTAGTGATAATTACACCACAGTGTGATATAATTCGTAACGATAGAAGACGACGGTCACTGACAACATTAGCGATTATCGTCGTAGAAGGTTAAGCTGCACCACTCAAGGCACAGATTTGACCGTAGTATCAATGAAAGCACAGAATGAAATGTATATTGCAAATCTGGATAGACAGTCGAAGCTTTAATGTGCTAATTTCCCTTGATATGGGTTGAAAAAGTCACTCTTTGCCTATAGTTACTCCACGACTCAGTAATTCGCAATGATACACGATAGTCGTTCACAATATTAGCGTTTATCATTTGATATGGTGAAGCGTAGATTTGGCCGTATGTACATTGTAAATTTGGATAGACAGACCAAATTTTAGCGCGCTAATTCCCTTTGGTGAGTGTTGAAAAACTGACTCTGATGATAATTAAGCCACAGTGCGATAATTCACAACAATACACGATAGTCGTTGTCAACAAATAAGCTGTTGCAGTTTACTCCTACAATTCGACGTGGGGCAAGGAGGTACAGAGTGGGATGGATAACGTATTTGTGAGCGTAGTGATGAAACGAGATAGGAATATGCATAGGCTCCACCTCACCGAGTAAAAGCACTACTATATCGTTTATCATCTCATAAGGTGAAGATTCATTATTAGAGGCGCAGATTTTGTCGTATGTACATTGTAAATCTGGACAGACAGCCGAAGCTTTAGCGCGTTGATTCCCTTTGATGTGTGTTGAAAAACCGACTTTCTGACGATAATTCGCAACGATACACGATAGTCAACATTAGACAACATTAGCATTATCACGGTAGACTCGGATTTGGCGATAATATCAATGAAAGCACAGAAAGAAATGAATATTGCGAATCTGGCCATACAGTTGAAGCTTTGGCGTCCTAATTCTCTTTGTTATACATTTTAAAACTGACTCGGGCGATAACTGTAGTGGGATAATTGTAACATTAGCATTTATCTTTTCATAAGGTAAAGGCTTCATTATGATGGTTGTAGCATAATTGAAAGACACAAATATGTAACAAAGACATAAAGTGATTTGAATTTATTACAGATGTACGTAACAGTTGTTTATTAGTTCCATTTGGGTTTAACTCAAACTTCTTGTTTATGCCATCTTCAGTAGGATTCGTGTTGTCTGTTTTTTTTTTCTGTTTTATTTTTTTGGTAAAGGGTGTTAACATGTTTTATTTCAGAAAAATAAAGTGGATATTTCCGTACTGTCACATGTTTACAATTTATTGGATGTAGGTACGTGTTTTTTTCCTCTTCGTTTTTTTTTTTTTGATCCTTAGACTTCATTATTATCTATGCCTACCTACATAAACAGATTGTGTGGTTGTTGTTTTTTTAAGCGTAAATCTCTTTAATACCATAACCAGTATAATACAAGCCAATGTAATTAATTTTTAAACAAAAGCAACTTGAAAACACAATAGAAAAAAAAGTCGATAATTCGGTTCAAATTAATTTATTAATGGAATAAACGGATTTTAATGTAATCTGTACACTTAATCTCTAATGATTCGTTACTAGGGTAGGCCACTTTAAAGGTATACAATGTATACATACAGTTTGAAACGATCTCTTTATTCTAAAACATCAATATAGTAGAGATGATAATTCATTTAGCTACTCGATTTTGATGAAAATTTACAGTTACAAACTATCTTCTATCTCTCTATATATATATTCCACTCATTTTGATCATCTTCTAACTTCATTTATTAATAATTTAAATTTATAGGAAAATTGGTTATTTGTGAAAGGTACACTATAGAGGGTGGTAAATTTGGATTAGACGCCATAAGAGACTTATAAAGTTGTTTTTAATATTGCAAAATCTAATCATTTTGAAAGCTCATTTTTTAATAATAAACCTCCTCGAAAATGTAGATTTTTTACGTTCAACTATACAGGATTAGTCATTTGAAGCTACAGTTTCCATAGTTTTTAGAGAATCGAAACAAAAACACTAGAATAGAGAGTACTTTGTCCAAAAGTGACTTGATAGCAAAATGGGTCTTATCGAGAAAAACGTTTCTAAAATGAAAAAAAACGGCCAATATCTCTTAGAACTTATTCATAAATGAGCAAAGAACCATTACAGCTGAAACTTCGGAATGTGTATTTTATGACAAAAATTTATACTTTTCTAAAATCGTCATTTTAATTGAAAAAAGAAATCGAGGAAATTTGCAAATTTCTCGTAATTTAAATAGAAATTCTACTAGTCAATGGTTGATATTATTGCAATTGTTTAATGGAAACATCACCAACGCACTTTTTAGAAAAAACAATAATAGATATTTAAAAAAAATGGTGGATGCGCCGGGGTACTTTCACACTCAAAGCGGATGGATAAGGATCAACGTATGTGCGTGGCGCGTCCACCAAATCTCCAAATTTTGCACGCGAAAGTACCCTGGCGCATCCACCAAAATTCCAAAGTGGAATAGGATCAGCATCATAGAACTGCTAAAATAGATATTCCAAATGAATTGATTCACACGTCAGCATATCTGATAATGAATTCAATGTTAAAGCAAGATAAATAGTGCAACTGACCTCTAAAACGTAGGTCAATTAAAATTAATTAAAATACGACTAAACATTAAAAAGTATTTTCCAATGATTTTTGAAAATGAAAAAATTGTCATAATCTACACTTTCCAGAGTTTCAGCTGTAGTGGTTCTTTGCTAATTTTTGTATAGGTTTTTTTTTCCATTTTAGAAACGCTTTCATCGATAAAGTCTAATTTGAATATCCAGTCATTTTTAAACAAAGTGTGTTTTTGTTTTGTTTCCCTAAAAATACGGAAATTGTATCTTCAAATGACTATTCCTGTATACATAAATGAGAAAATTATTTATTATTAATGAAGTGGTGTAACATTTATATGTTAAACAAACATACATGTGTTAGCCGTCTACATAGCGTAAAAGTTGTATCCATCCAATATTGAATTGAAAAATAGAGATAAAAAGCAGATTCTATCAATTGTTTTACATGTCACATCCTTCCATATTGTATGTGTGTTTGTGTGTATGTGCTATAGTAACACAATGTACAATATAACAGAAAAGTAGAGAGGATCAATCAATGTTGATCAGATATTTTTCTCTCTTTTGTTTCTTTTTTTTTGTTGTTGTTATTGTTGTTAAGTATGTTGTTAATAACGTTATAATAAGTTAAAGTATCTATTATATTGATTATCAATAAAAAGACGATGAGATAAAGATTGACTTGATGTAATACTTTTTAAGTATTCTTTAATAAAGTTTTAAAGAACTCCTATTACTTGATGACACTATCAAATAATCAATTTTATTTGTCTTCTTCTATACTCTATTGTTTCTATCTTGTTGTGCAGATATTTAAAAGCTCTTATATGATAAAAGCTACTATAACGGATATAAATTAAAGATTGTTATCAAGCGATCTAAATTATTATCTTTATAATTATTGTTTTTTTCACTTAAATCTTATTTTTATTCTGGATTGATATTCTTTACGATTAGGAGAAAAATTCGATAATTATAAATTACACATTCAAATAATGATTAAAATTCAGTAATATTTGAACTACACACCGATGAGATAACAGTTTGTATATATAAATGTGGATAGTGTGAGATCTTCGTTATTGATTTGTTTCCAGTCCGGCCAGTCTGTTGTGATTTATTAGTTGTTGGTTTGTAGTAGATATTAGGGTTTTTGGAAAGTATAAAAATATAACATAGTTTCAAGAAGATTTAAACAATTTCTCCTATTGTTATTATTGTATTATGAGACAATTAATCTAGGTGAATGATTGCGTGACAATATTTATGATGAAATTCTTGATAAAATTGATTGTTAAATTGCTAATAATTGATTTTTAAATCAATAATAACATAAACGAAAAGGTGATACTACCTATAAAACATGGTGATTTATAGTTTATAAATCATATAAGCTTTAATAACAATTTTGGTTTGATTGGATATTTAATCGGGCGCATCCACCATTTTACGCCGTATGTTGCTTTTTTTTAGAAATCGAATAATCCTGGTGTTAAATTGAGTTCATTGTAATCATATCGGAAAACAAATCAACTAAAATACTATTGTTTGACACTCCTATCCTGAAAATCCCGACTATTTTCAATAGCAGGCAATACCACAACCAATTCAATACTGGGAAACAAATTCTGAATAATCCAACAATAACAATAACAAAAACAACAGCCGGAACAATGAGATTGGAAAAATAAAAGTATTTTTTCAAATGAATAGCCCAGAAAGGAAGGATATTATTGTTACAATTTTTGTTTTTTTTTTAATTTTTTTTTAAATTTTAATCCAAAAAAGTTGAATTCCTTCCAGTGATCTCTAATTTGATTTACAATTATTGGAATTATTTTTATCATTTCGTATATCTATTGCAAATGTTTGTTGTTGGTAGTTCTACGTCTAGGTTAGAAGTCGACCGTGTGACGGTGGTCGGTCTACGCTTATCGATCCGGACATGTCGACACAACAATGTCGAAAATAATTTTTGTTTTTGTTAAAAACAAAATCCGTGTTTGTTAAGTATTTTTTTGGGGCTTGTAGATTTTGATGGAAAATTTACAGGATTATTTTTTTTTGGTAGGCAAAAAACTTCTATTTTTAAATAATTTGCTTATTTTCCCTAGTCTACCATTAACGATCACTTAGCTTTGGGAATATTAATTTTTTTCCTCGTATTTATTAAAATTTCAAAGTCTAGTTGTGAGACGACTCTTTAAATTGTTATTCAAAATCAATAACGATTACATTCTATTTCTGTTGGTTTTTTTTTCTGATAAATTTTGTAGTTGTATTCGCTAGAATTTGTTATTAATTCAAACATTTCAATTATTGTTAAATCATCCAATTTTCCCAACGAATTAATGAAGCAATCTTTGTAGTCGATTGTACTTGATGGCTAATTTCAGTATAGCTTTCAATATAATTTGTGAGTTAACAGATGAACTCCCTAATGAGAATAAATCGAAATAAAAATTGGTAGGTGATTTTTATTTTAAAAATGAAACGATTAATAAAATAGGTGGAAATAAGAAATTGACCAAAAAAAAAAAAAATTAAAAAGAAAAATAGGAATGAAAGAGAGAGAATTTAATGGAAAACTAACCAGTTTCCGGTGATGAATATTTTACTCACCCATCCGCTTTCGCCCTTTTATTTCTTTCAGCTCGATTTTAATTTAAAACTTATTCATGTTGCTCTTGGTTATTTATGTGGAACGTCTTTTATCTACAATCCTACAACAAAAGATAAAAAGGTGGGCGTATAAGATAAAACAAACAAGTAAATAGTAGTTGAACATTACGCTTCTTGAAACAAAAGAAGAAGAACAAAAACAATGAAGCCCAACAGCAAAAAAAAAAGATAATTTTTGTATTTTTTGGCAATAAATTTGACATGAGAAACATCTAATATAAATAAAAAAAAAGACATACAAAGACTTTGCAATAATTTTATTGATTAGCTAGCTAGCTGTGTTTTGGTTTGAAAAAGGATGATAATGGGTGTTGATGATGGTGATGAAATTCTTTGCAATTTTTCCTCGTTTTATTCTACTCGATCTATCTTTGTCGTGTTTTTTTTCTCGTATATACTGGGGGTACATCTTTGTGGTATGTTGTAAATCCGTTAAATTCCTTCTTTGTCCCAGTTGACGTTCAAAAATCACGTTTCTGTGTCAACATTTGCTACTTCTCAACCTTCTTCTCCACACAAACAACACACACATTGGAGATTCTCTAGTTTCAATCAATTTTTGTTTTGTGATCCTTGCTATATTTATAGTTGTCATTATTCGACCTCTGGTATGTGTCTTAAACATTTACTACCTCATCACTATCTGGTCTTTTATAACATTTTCAATTTTTATCTTCTTCTCTTACTCGTTCTTATTGATAGTCAATATAGATGAAAACCTCTAAAAGATGGAAAATGTGACAGAAGAAGGGTTTTTTTTTTATCGATAAATAAATGTCGATTACGATCGTATCTTGACAAATCGGAAACTCGACAAGGGGATGGAAAAATAGATGACTGTCATAATTTCTAAGGGTTAGGATTCTCGTAACACTTCCTCTCCCCTCCCTCTTAGCCCCTAATAAATAAATTCAATATTAACCATACTTATTTAGTTGTTAATCATTGAGGAAATTGAAAATTTTGAACTGTAAATAGTGAAAATATAATCTAAGGGGGTGGGTTGGTTTAGAAAGTTTAATTATGTTTCGTGCAATTAATTATTATCAAATGAAATGTAATGAAAAATCTCTATTAACCACCACCACATACTCTAATTTAGATGTGTAATGCAAATGAGTGCTACCAACCACCAGGTTAGTTGAGTTGGCACTTTAAACAAAAAAAAAATATGAGTGAATAGGGGAGATAATAGATGTTTTAGAAAGCTTGAATACCACAATCTTTTCATCCCCTAGTATTTTGTCATTATTTTTCCTTAACTGGGATGCATTCATTTTGATCAAGAAAATATTGATATTGGAAAAAAAAATAGAATAATATTTTGCATCTGTTTCTTGTTTCCGGTAAACGGTAATCATCTTTTTTGATATTATTATTGACCGTAACGATTCTAGGCCACAACAGGAGTATTTTATATAAGGGTAACTGAGTTGAGAAGAGGGATGGAAATCCTCTTGTGTACAATATACTTCTATATATCCATATACCTATAATAGTTTCATATGTATAAGGGTTGATTTGTCAACAGATGCCATTATAACCGTAGAAAATTAGGACACACCCTTTAATTAACAATCACCATTTTTTTTTAGTATGCTATAATAATAATAATTGCATTTATTTAAATATTGAAGGGTATAATAAACACTATTTCACCATAAAAGGGTTACTAACTTATTAATAATAAAATTAACAACAGTAGTTGTAACAAATGGTTAAATGTATGTACGTGAATTTTGAATGGACAAAGGATACAACCACAAAACCGTTAAGTAATGGAATTTGGTTATATTATTTAGCTACCACCCCTAAATTTATGTGTTTTTGTTTTATTTTTTTCTGTACTGTTAAAAAAAATGGTTTTAGTTTAGAGATTTCTACCCTCTTCACATTTTACATAGTAATTATATTTTCTTAGCTTGTTTAATTCCTAAACAAATACGTTTCAACCCTTATCTACCTGTATGCTCTCTCTATTCTATATGGCTTCACTGAAATTATATTATAAAGATTATAACAGGGTAGTATTTATTTTCCTCTACTATCCATTTTATTCCTTTGTTATCATGTAATTGTTACAATTTTTTTTTCGTATACAACAAAAACATTTGGTTTAAATTAGGAAATAGATGACTTTTCTATTTTTAATTCAAGGGTGTCATTATTTTTCTTTGCTTTGTTCGCTTAATTGTGGCAATTTTTGAGCTTACACCGAGTTAAATAGTCATTATCTTGTGTGTATACTTACGTACAAAGTTTTTTAGTTGGTCTTTTATACAACGATGGAAAAATAAGGGTTGATTTTAATTAATTTAATAAATTTACTAGGTCATTATTCTTCATGCACACAATAGTGTTTATCTAATCAAATGTAATAATAAATGTATTAGCTTAGAATGCAGTAGTATGGGGGTTGATGTGTACATACATAGTCTAAGGATGGGGGATCGATATAAGTCAGCGTCCTTGACCTGCTCCTGATCATTAATAAATAAAATAAATAAAAGGATAAAAAAAAGTAGGTACAGTTATAGAGGAAAAAAAGCGGTTGTAAAGTCTATTTGTTCGTTTGTAACTTGAATAATAAAACTAGAAAAAATCGACATACAGTTTTAAGGAAACTAATTTATTAAAAATACATAATTGTTACTTGGAAAAATGGGGTGGCTATTTACCGTTGTAGTGAATGAAAATGTGTGATTTTTATTAATTAATAAAATTTCTATGTTGTCCCTTTTACACTTTTGTTTTTGCCTCAGTATTCTGTTCAGTCCTGCCTAAAATCCTCGTTATTTTTATCTTTTCAATTATCATTTAACCACCATTTTCACCCCTAGCTTTATCTGTCTGTCTAGGTTGTCGTTTGCGTTTTTAATCCGTTTTCCAGCTTATAGTAAAATATTTAAACAGAAGTGACGTTATTTACATAATTTTTTTCATATTATCATGTCTCGTTTCATTGAATTTTATCACCACCAACTCACCACCCAGGCAGATTAATTTGGATTAAAAACAAAAATTTATTAAATCATTTATTTAGATTTAGTAATTGTTTAACACTAAAGTGGTGCTATAGTGGATAGATTTTTTTTTTAACCATATGGTTTTAATCGTTTCTAAAACGTGTTGAAGTTGAAAATATTTTCAGGAAATTCTCGTATATTGTAGTGCCATCTATCCGATTTCAGTTTCAGTTATTTGAAAATTCTGTAAACCACCCCTATGTAAGTTTACGGTTAATCGTAAAGGTGGCGCTACCATCCAACTACTATTGTTCACCTATTATTATCAACCCCTATTTCTAGTTTTAAATAATAAATGTTCAGAGGGCGCTATTTGTTTATTATTTCACTTAAAATCAATAAGTAGATGGTGATAATATAATGGATTTGTTAGATTATAAGATGATATACAGAATCTTTTCTTATTCGTTTACTTGTCTACCCTCGACTCGTTAAACAAAACAAAAACAGAAAAAAAAAACACAAAACAACTTGACTGTTTCTTGGAGTGGTGATGGTTATTTGAAATGTCAAGATTTTTTTCGTAAGATTTATTTTTTAAGGGATGATTCATTGGTAAGGTGTATAGGAGAACAGTGAAAAATTGCTCAATTTTTTATACAACGAAAATTTTTAAACAGTAAAATACGTGTAGAGATTGTTTCTTCCCTTTTAGCTTTTTCACTTTCTTTCACACTAGACTGATATATATTTTTTTCCGTCTTTTTAGCCTAGTTTTTGTTGTTTTTTCTTCTTCTTTTTTACAAGTGAAGATAAAGCCGGAACTAACTGATGATTGGGGAGGTTGTTTGTATATATTGTGTTTATATCGCTTCTCAAATTGGATGCGAATTTCTCCGGTCAGTGAATTTGAATTGTTCATTAAATTAATGATCTGTCACGGTTAAACTACCTATATGTAAACTATATGAAATATGTTTGTATAAATATATTATGTATGTTTATCTATGAATTATTATCTGGTTGTTTGTTATTGATTTATCAAATATACAGGGTGTCTTACAGGAGATGTTGCGAATTTATTCGCTTTTAGATGAATTGCGTATTATTTGAATGAATACCAAGGCTGATTGCACAGTTTTATTTTAATCTGAGGTGCTATTAAGGTAAAGTCACTTATTATAATTTTTCAGCTTTTCTTTCAGTAGAAATATTCAATAAGAAATTTGCTGTGAGACATCCAGTAATGTTAAAACTGATTTTTTCGAAATACAAATATTCAATTGAAGATGACCATACACCACACCCCTATTATCTCTGACTATAGGTAGAAATAAAATTGATTAATTGGTTTGAAATGATTTCCGGTTGGCAGAAAAAATCGATGATATTCTTCCTTCCCAAGCACTGTAAAATCTTTCGACCATAATATCATTTAGATTTGATCAAATTTATAAACTTTTGTCTCTTTATTCATTCCATCGTTCTTCAATTCAGCATTAATTCAATTTAAAACTTTCATTCTGTTGTTGTTGTTGTTGTTGTTGCTGTTGTTGTTTTCTATAGTTTCTTTTTTTCTCTATATATTTTTTATTCATGCTTGAAATAAAAGCTCCATTAGAGATACAACCGATAGAAAGAAAATCTGTGAATACGACAAACAAAATCTTGAAGACTTGTCTGTTAAAAGAAAAAAAAAAGAAGGAAAAACCAGCGTGTGTAAACGAAATTCGTACATTTACCTTAATACACACACACACACATACACGTACCTACACAGAGATTGAAGAAAATTTGGAATAAGATGCCGTTTGTTGAATCGGGTCAAATGGAAAAAGACAAAAAAAAAAAGGTGGAAAATGAAAGCAGAAATTGACACTTGAGTGAATCTAATTAGACCTTTAAAATTTTTTTAATGTTAACATAAAATAAAAGATGTAAGGGAAATTAAGCGGAAAATCGCCTTTTTTCCTTTATTATGTCTTGTATTTCCAATTTAATCTTTTTTTAATATATACTCTCTCTTTCTCTGTGTCGCTGATTTGATTGTGTTGCAATTATAGAATGAATTAGATGATATTATAGCATTTATTCTACTGTATTTGTATCTTTCAACTGATTGGCAAATAGTATTTTATTTCCTCATCTCTTAATTAACGGATTTGAGAATACTGTATTTTTAATTCTTATGTAAAATAGTTGTGTTTTCCCCCCCATTTAGATTTTGATCTTTATGGAAGAGGAACATGAAAATTCCATTTCAATCAACTCTGTAACTATTTGTCGCAGATTTACATTTTTTCGGTTTTTTTTTTTGTCTGTGTGTGTGTGTGTGCTGTCATCCATACGGTTTTGTAAAATCCTTAGAAGACAAGAAATAAAATCGCCTAATATTTGAAATGGTTTTGAATGATTCACAAAAATAAGAAAAGAGATAGAATAGAATAAGTGGAACAAGAAAAACGATTGGAAAATATTAAAGAAATTCTCGTATAATTTTGTGATTTATATTTGGAAAATTTTATTATAATTTTATTTGATTGGTTGAGATTTTTCAATCGGATAACGGTTTACAAATATATAAATGAAATATTATTAACAGTGGAAAATGATTGGAAACATTGGAAATTGTAACACTTATTACATATATAATATGTTGATACATTCTAACCAACCCCTATATAGTAGTAATACAGTACTTGATTTATAACACTAATCCAGTCTACCGCTCTAAGGGATCCTATCGAGAATCAAAGTCTAATTCTAAAAAGCAGAAGCGATCAACAATGTCCAATTGATTGAAATAGACCATTTTTCTCTCTTTTGAATCCTTTTTTGCAACCATTATACCTTTATTTATGTTACAATTTGTATACAGGGTTGGGCAAAAGATCCGGAACGGTCAAATATCTTCGGATTTGTAAAGTTAAAAATCTAATTTTTTGCTGATAGAAGTTTTCAATAATGATCTATTGATCTACAGTATTTTGGTAAACTTGGCACTGTTCCACAAATTAATCTTGACTATACTGTACTTAAAATTAACCGTTTGTGGAATATTTCAATTTTTTGATCTTCAAAAATATCTTTGGAACCTCAAATCTGAGGTAGTTTTAAGAGTAGATTACCTAACTTTATCTTAATGTAGTTCATAAAAAGGGCATTAAGTGCCTCATAGGGAAGCCTAAAGTACAATAGAGAAGACTAAAGTGTAGAATTGAAAAATGCATCAAGTTGACAGGTACTTCAGGTTGAACTAGAACTGCCATGTTTACCAAAATACTGATCAATAGATCAGATTTTCAACTTTACGAAATTCGGAGATATTTGACCGTTCTGAGACTTTTGTCCAATCCTGTATATGTAGAAGAGACATTACAATAAAACGCGGCATAATTGAAACAATTCCATACTACTGGTTACATATGATCAATAAAAAATACATAAAATACGCATTATTTAATCACAGATAATAAATGATTATATTCTGTTAGGAGCTTAGGGTTGGCCGGATCATCTTCCATTCTTAAATCTTGACTTAATGTCGACCTTGACTTAAAGTAAAGCACTTGACACATTAGACGTACTTCAAATGAAAGTTGATTCAACATGCAAGATGGATCTTTAGTTGAAATTTAGGAAAAAAATCTGTGAACTGAACCTTATCAGTAGAAATGCTACGTCATAGTGGTATTTGTTCACAGCTTATCATGAGACAGATGTGAATACAACAGTATAAGATTGAAACTAATTTACAGAGTGCTACAATAAAGATTAAGATAAATTGGTATTAATTTTGCTAAACGATTCGTCTCAAAGTGGCCACATTAAGCGGCGACTACTGTATTTAAATAATTCAATTATTGATTTAGGTATCTAGAAAACAGTTAAATTTTCATTTTGAATAATATATTGCTGTTGTTGTTATTATTACGTTTATCTATTCGATGGAAATGCATTCATCTTTAAAAAAAAATGATATAATGTATTAGAGTGGATTTTTGAAAGAAATACATAGGTTGAAAACTGCGTCACCGTCCCCACTTCTACAGCTCATATGCTATTTACATGTTGTTATGGAACCCCCACCACCTCAGTCGAATACCGACTGTGTCAACTACCTGTGTAGTTTGAACGGAAATGGATCATAATTAACATTTAATATTCCCTTTATGTTATGCTGTCAGAATAGTGAAATTATGCCTACAAAAATGAGATGTTGTTTGAAGCTTATGCTTTTTAATGCCACATTGTATATACGTTACACACAGTAGGATTCATTTGTATATAAAGAGATAGATGTAGATAGAAATATAGAGAAGTAGAAAAAGAGAGAGAGATACAGTACGCTATAATTGAACTTTTGTTTGTAAACATTATACTAATTAAAGGGCTACTACCGCAACAATAACATGTAACAATAGTATTACCTCTAGCTAATTAAAACCTTTCAATCTGAATAAACCATTGTGGGATCCACTTTTTTTTTGTTGAATTTGTAAACAATTGCAGTTGTGTCAATTCTTTTTCGAAAAATTTAACCACAAATCAATAAATGTTGAAATTACCAACTTTAATGGTTTTGTTGAAACTGCATATATACATATGTGTATACAGTATGCGTCAGCAAAATAGTTACATAGAAAAAAGCATCAACACCACCCAGTCTGAAAGAAAGAAACTAGACATGCCTAGTATCGATCTTTGTCTAATACAGTTGCCTGGAAATTTACAGCAGTACTTTGACAAAAAATTTCAATGTAGGAATGAGGGGTGATAAATTAAACCCCAACTAGAGATGGGTGGCGTCAACAACCACCATTCTCACACTTCTGACTGATTAGTTTCTGTTTATCTTAATGTATATGAAAGAATGCGAGTGGGTATAGTCGATGCTTTCTTCTATGTACGTTATTTGCTGGTACATACTGTATATATAAAATATAGAGGGATGTTTTTCGTTTACAATTAACTCTTTGTTGTACGCACACTACAATCACATAAACAGTTGTGGTTTTGTTAAATTTAATTAACGTTCTGTAAAGAGAAGAAATATTCTATTTATTACATCTCCATCTTTGTCTCTCTTTTTTTTTTATTATAATTTTCAACAGAAATTCGTTCGTTCTCTTTGTATAATGCCAATTTATCCAATCCAAATATTTTCAAATTGTAACGATTGTGGTAATTCAATTGTCATTCTATTTTTGTTCTTTTCTAAAACATTTTGATGATCAATAATTTCGAAATCTGTCCTTGTTCAAGTTGTTAAATAACTTTTACAAAACCACCACCACACGCTGGCGGGCTATAATGAATTGTAAATTCTTGCTTTACATTTTCTGCTGCTTTGTTAAGAAAAGTTTTAAGGATTTGTGTGAAGGGAAAAAAATTAACTGAAGTGAAGAGACTCTATTATTGACGACACACAAAAAAAAGGAACACCTCCAGTTCTGGTGGTATTAATCAATTTGAATGTAATTTGTTTCGAATTTCTTTATTTGCTTCAAAATGGAAATTTCTTAGAAAAAAAAAAAAGAATTACATTATGTCGAAGTTTCTTTATTATTAAAGAATTAATCGAAATTTATTAAAATCTATCCACGATAATTTCTAATAAATAACTTTTCTCCATTTTAATATTCTGATCTTGAATTACTTTTTTTGTTTTTGTTTTTTGAAGTGGATAAATATAGATAAAGAGATGGATGATGAAATTAACCGAGAACGATTGAAACTAACAAAAGCATCTACATTTTGAATAACGGTGGTCAGATCTTTCAAGCCATACATTTATCATTGTTCCACTTTACCATTATATAGGTCGACAATTCCTAACCATAGGAAATCTGAAATACGTAACCATTCTTGTAATAACAATTTCACTGAAAATCCGAATAGAAGTTATAATTTTTTTTCGAAAATGTTTGACTTTTACGAGCTTCCCAGAGAGAGAGAGAGAGAGAGATATTATTATCAGTATATCTAAAATGGTAAATAGGATCTGTCGTTGGTTTTGTGAAATAACTCCCTGTTGTGTGAACGTTTGATGTGATTATTGTGTTTTCTCTTACACAGTTATGGACTTGTAACCATTCAAAGTTACCCTTAGGGAAGGGTGGCAGCAGGTGGTATGAAATTCAAATATAACATGTCTAAAATTTGAAATTTATCCAATTTTATTTATTTTGTACAGAGCAATAAATTAAACGCATTGAACATTAATTTGATTAAATAAAATTGAATATAACTTCATCAAATATAAATCAACCAATATTAACGTCAAGCATAATAATGATTTCTCTTTGATTTTACTACAACAGCTTTTATTATGCCACTTTTAATTTTAGAAAGGATATGGTAACGATAAGAAGGAACCAAGAAAATTTTAGAGGAACGATCTAACGCTTTTAATCTTCTAAAGTTCAATTACTACTGATGGTTGGGAACATTATAATTCTTGCAATTTCCCACAAAGAAATGGATGCATAATTAATTCATCTCCTATTCCATTCGTTCATAAATAATAATAATAATAGTGATGTTAATATGAGTATATTAATGACAGTGGACCGAGGGATGATAATTGAGCATGGCTCGTTGAAATTATGTTTGTTGTGTCATAAAATAGGGGTTCGTGCTGCTGCTAAGCTTTGTCAGTTTTCCCAGGAATTTATGTTCATATTAATATTATATATATGGAATCATAGTGTCGAGTGGTTGTTACTCGCTACGTCTGTCTCTTTTGATAATTTCATCCCTTAGATCTCTATTATATTAAATGTGCTAATTTACTTTATTTGAAACATTGAAATTAATTTTGATATTTCAAATTATTGTTGTTCTCGTTAGTTGACTTTGTTATTTGTGTCATTTCGTTATGATTTTCTATAATTATCTTTCTCTATACATCTCTGTTATTATTTTATCTGTAGCACAGCTGATCCCAATTATTATGCCTAATTTTATTACTTTCACTCTTACTGATAGTAATAATAACAATAACGATAATGATAAAGTAATAATGAAAGAAGAGAATGCAGTTTTAATAATTGAACATTCGGTTATAGTGTTGCAATATGTGCCCTATATCGTTATTATAATATCAACAAGGGAACTGTGTGTGTGTTTGTAATATAGAATTAAAATATATGAAACTCTAGGGGTTGTTGTTGTTGTTCGTGTGTATGTATATGGTCGATTTTCTGAGTGCCAGATCCTAATTAAAATAATCCCATATGGCCTAAGTTGGTTAGTTTGTAATGTGCGAAATTATTTATATTTGTGAAGTTATACTTCTTTTAGTGCGTTGAGAGTGAAATATTTCGTTAGTGATTTTTTGATTAAAGTAGATTAGGATCGGCGCGTGCGCGTGGCGCCTGCACCAAATTTTTCAAATTTCAAGCGCGAATGTGCCCCGGCGCATCCACCAAAATTGAAAAGTGGAATAGGATCAGCATCATATAACTATTTCTTTAAATAAATGTGATACAAGAGAATAATAGAAAATAGCAATTTTTGCTTTTTTAGCGCTCCTAGTTCGTTGACGCCCCTAGGCTGGTGCCTACTCTGCTTATAGCTAGTTTCGGCCCTGTGTATAACCTATATTGACCAACTTCTCAGTTTATCTCCATTGGACTCTGTCTCTCTATTAATGTCAAACTGCTTTCATTTATTCTGAATAACGCCAAAAAAGTTTAACTTCTGATGCCCGTACATAAGTACACCCACTTTTTGTTGGTATAGAATCAATTGTTGTGTAGGAAAAATTAAAGAGAAACTCCTGGCGCATCCACCATTTTTACTACCATTATATTTCCATGAATGGTTGTGTATAAATTAAGTTCAGATTTCGCCCAACTAGAAGCAATCATGTTGTAGTTTGTTGAAATTTATTACGTCAACCCCTTTAATATCAGTTTGTCTCACTTCTCTATGATTATTATTATTATTATTATTATTATTATTATTATTATTAATGTTTGGAATAAGACTTAGTTAATAATAACTGAAATACAGAAATGGGTTCCTTGTGACTTCAATTAATTTGATATAAATGATTTATTATTAGTTTGTCTTTGTTTTGTTTGTTCGCATTTAGTAAAAGTCGAAAATTTGATGATTTTGTGGATTAAAATAAAATTGGAAAGTTGAATAATTCAACTTTTTTTTTTGCCATTCACCTCTTACTATTTTCTCTCTTTCTTACAGTCAATAAGTGTTTTTATTTAAAAATTATTATCATTATTATTATTTTTTGCTTGTTCCATTGTAATGTAAAGTTAAATCTACTTATTGCCCGATTTAATAATAATCAAGATGTTTAGTGTCGACCATTTATCTTCGTTTGTTCGAAAATCTAGAAACAAAGAAAAGAAGAAGGAGCGAACAAAAAAAACACAGAAAGAAAGAAAGAAAATGTATATAAACGATAACGGAAAAAATCTTTTGTGAAAATTTTTCTTTAAATCCACTTTTTTTTCTTCGTCTTCTACTGTTATTCTTTTATTTGTGGATAAGTTTGTCAGGACTATGTGACATTTTTCGAATAGAAAAACATACATATTTGAGGAAAGTCCTTGCTATTCTCTGACATAATTATCCTTTCGTAAATGTTCGATAGTTGTCGGCCACACAGCATCCACAATATATATATCTATATATATGTATACATATAGCAGGAGCAAAAAGGGATAGAGGAAGATAGATGATGTAGGCAGCAGATTCTGTTTGGACCTGTAAATGTACAGTGGCTGTGTTTCTGTGCAGAACGTACATATAAAGTTGTCGCCGGGGGTGCGTTGAATTTTGTGTTGTTTTTTTTTTTGATTCACTTTGATTCATTGAATCAATTTTTTACATAAAAAAAAATAGTTTTTAAATGATTTGATAACTTGTCGAATAATGTTAAAGATGTTAATGATTTATCATTAATTACAAATACAATGGAAACTTTTATAATAATTGGTGTGTGTTTTTTATGTTATGAATTATGTGAATTTTTATATCAATGTAATAATGGGAGAAATAAAGAAGATATAAATCGGTATACAACGACACACGATAATTACAGTGTTAATAACATTACTGATAACAGTAATAGTCAAAAGAATATGGATAATGTCAGTGTTGTTGATGATAATGATGATAATAATAAGCAGTGCCACGTGATTTACACTATATCTGAGCGACAAAATCAAATCGAAATTGTTTTTAAACAAGAAGAACAGAAGAAAGCTCAAATAGAAGAAGAAAAGTTTTAAATTAAACTTAATTTTAAGAAATTATCAACGATTTATTAATATTTAATCAACACAACAATTTATTGTTTACTATTTATTTGTTTATAAAAAAAATTGTTTTCCATAAATAATAAAATGGTGTTTTTAACGAAACAACAACAAAACATTTTAATGTGTCTACTACGATCAGGTATTGGAGCCGAATTTCTATTACAAATCTATCGAATCATCCAAATTTTAAATTATTAATTAATAAATTAGATATTTTTGAAAGTTGAAGCTTTTCTCATTCAGCCCTTATAAAATCTTAGATTTTATTATTACAATTTTGTTTAAAGTGTAAAAGATGAATTTTATAGAGAATATTGGATTTGATTTTTTATCATTTTCTCTTTCGTTTTTTTTCTTCTTCTACTTTTTACTGAATATTCAAAATTGAAATTGATCGGTAATATCGTTGCATACACAGATATATGATTATTTGATGTCACTTGGTGAGTACCGGCCCTCGGGAAATCTATCCTAGTTTAGAAGATTGCGTTTTGATGTTTCCTTTGGAACACGTAAACACGACATCCGGAGACGTAGAGAGCAACTTACAAACATTCAATAAATAAGAAAAAGTTCTACAAAAGACAGTACAGGGTATATATATAAGGGATGTAGAAAACTTGATGGATAGCATTGATGAGAAGGGGAAAATAAATGATAATCGTAATGATAATAATAATAATAATAATAATGAAAGTAGAAAAAGTTATTAAAAAGCTGACAGTCTTTTATAGTTTTAATAATAAGGGATGATGATGGTAGGTGTATTTTAGAACTTTAGATGGATGTTGTTTGCATTGAAACGACTTGTCTAGGATGAATCTTGACACAATGTTAACGATGATACTCTTTGTATACCTTCATATAGCTTAAATTTAATGAGAAAAGTCTGTTATGTATAATTCGGCTCTAATAGTTGATTTATTCATTTTGTTTTTTCTTCCATATAATATTGTTACAGTAGGGTGCCTTTTGATTATGTTAATTAATAATAATAATGGTGGTGGTTGTTGTTTTTATCAATAATGGATTCTTTACAACGTTTAATGAGTGCTGCTACTACTAAACGACTACCTCCAGCTTTAACAAATAGTGGAGGTTCTAGTGGTGGTAGTGATAATAATAATGTTAGTGGTAATAATGTAAATAGTGTTGGTAATGATAATAATTCGTTACCAAGACGTGCTTTAGTGCATGCTAGTTTAGCAACAACTGCTACAGTAGGACGTCGTGGACGACATTTAACTGGTACATTTTGTTTAACTGGTGATACAATGGAGGGCATAATACAATGTTTAGTTTTCCTTAAAGCATTCTCGGTAAGTTTGTGTTAATCAGACTATCATCAAAAATGATGTGTTTTGTTCTCATGGGTTTCAACAACAACAACAGAGAGGATTTGTTGTTCATTATGACAAAACCATTTAAAGTCTGATTGATAACTCTATTCAGTACCATTCTTTTTTTAGTGTTTAGCTCTACATTTATTGCTGTAGTACATATTAGAAAGTTAGCTAAATTCCCAGCTTGTCAGAATCTAATTAACTTTAAGTTGGTATTAAGAAGATTTTGATAAGTGAGAAGGATAGAATGATAAAAGTTGACTTGTCCGTCAATCTCTTTTTAAGCAGATTACTTCCAATTATTTTCTGTGCCATTATTTTAATTTTCTTTTTGTCTTCTTATATTAGAAATCTTGGATTATTTTTATATTTTCAAATTAGACATTTTCATGTCTTACTATTAATATGCTTTATGAATAAAGGAGACATTATATCTTTATGTAGTCCTCGAGATTATGACATGGTGATATTAAAATAACTCCAGGACTCTAATAAAAAGCGAAAGGCTCGTATAGTGTTATTAGTAGAAAGAGAGAATGAGAGACTTGGTAATATTTGTATATTTGTAGATTAAAACTGTAGTAATAAACTAGATGTCACAGTAGAGACAGACAAAATTTTTTATTTACACCAAATCATAAAAGAGACAAAGAAATGAAAAACTTGAAAATTTTCTTTTTCTTGATCATTCTACACCTTTTCATCTTGTTGTTGTTGTTGTTGTTGTAAAAGAATTTTAATATCAAATTCTGGGATTAAAATGCGTTTAAAACATGAAAGAGAATTGTGATTGATTTGATTTCCTTTGATCGTTTCAATTTGTGTTATCAAGAAAGACGATAACACATGTAGAAAATTTGATAGAAATCCAAGTGAAAAGGCGGAAAAAAAAACGTCTTTTACGTCTCTTAATGTACACAACTGTTAAATGAAATGAAAATATAACGTGACGTATACAATTTCGTCTAAAATTGGATAAAAGTTTTAAATTCACACTGTGGTGGTGATACATTTGAGTGATACAAATCACTGTATTACTGTTCTAGAAGTGTGGAAAATTTGAATCAACTTTTCCAATTTTATGCTACGTATATATACTGATCGTATTTCAGTTTTGTAACCGTTCTTTTAAATTTTGTATTTTTGTAATTTCCCTTGTTACACCCCCGCATATATCATCCATAATAGCAAACAAATTTGAAACAGTTGACTGATTACGGGTAGTATCTAGAGATCAATTTTAACTAGATTTATTTGTGTTAATCTGGATGCAATTCGCAGAAAAACTGCAATTGTAATCTATAAAACTAGAGCCGGCATGAAGATTGATTTTTCTTCTTGTTTTTTCTCTAGTTTCGTTCAATAGTTGTGTGGTTGATTTGTAAATAACTCCTTAGAGAATGAGTGTGTGTATGTCCAACTTGATACAAACTCATCCATCACCATTGGTCATCTAATTTTCAACTTTCCTCTGCTTTTCTGTGGGCAATTTTTTTTTTTTTTTTAATAAAGTCAAGACAATTTTTGATTGATGATTTGTGTATTGTGGTTAAATTTCTCTGTTTTTTCTTAAGAATATGTACAATTTGGGAGTATTTTTTGTGCTCATCGGAATTACCAAATAGAGAGTAATATTTTTGCGTCAATAGAGCATGTCTGCGTGTTCTTTTTTTTTTGCCCGGTTGTTATTCTCCAGAGTCTATAGCTACAGTTTGGACCTCATATGTTTGGTGCCACTAGATTGACATAAAAGCCGTAGGGACGTGGAAGAATGGAAATCGTCGATATACTGTAGGCTTTCTGACACATCAGCGAACAATAGGTCACTACGGTTTCCGTTCCCCTTTCATACTACCCTCTCATTTTTGTCTTTTGTATTTATTATTGTGTGAAAAAGAGATAGAATTGTCATGGATTTTCCAAATAAAACGTCGCAATTCGATTTTATAATTTTAATATTGCTTAATTCATTTTATGTAGAGAAAATATGATAGAGATTGTGAAAATGGTGGTGTAGCTCCTATCTTGTTTCATTTCATTTAGGTTTTTAAATAGGGGGGAAATATTAAAATTTATTCGTCAATTAAAGAACCCGAATTTCCAACCAAAAAGTTAAAATTACGAAATCGTAAAATGGCTAACATAAAAAATTTAAATATTGTTCTTCTCTTCCATCATTTTTCAGTGAATATCACTTTTCTGATTTGTATTCTCCAGCGTAAAAGATTTTTATTATATATAAAAAAAAAAAACGTGAAGTAGAAGAAGGCAAACGGTGATGGAAACAATAATCCGATATCTATAGAGAAAAGATCTGTTTTATCAAATTATCAAATTTGATCCGGATCAATTTGGATTTTTAGTGTTTGAAATTAATTTCAGTAGATTTTAATTAAACACGATCAAAAACAATACAGAAAAGGCAAATTGGTTAGGGTGGTGAAATAACTACCTTGTCTATAGAAATAATTCTACCTCCTTATAAATGATGCAAAATTCGTCCAGTTATCATAGATAAAATGTTTTTGTTTTTTTGTTGTTGTTGTTGTATTGGTACTTTAATTAATTTCACGTCTTTTAGAAATTAATAATTAAGATCATCTTCGCCTCAAAAGCAATATCTTTTGTCTTTGATGTTTTCTTATAATTTCTGTAAATTTACTCCAATCTCTCACTTGCTCTCTATCTCTTTTTGTATTGATGGTAGGTAGAGGTATGAGAGGGTAAAGACAACCGTCTCAAAACTTAAACCATTAATTCAAGGATTTAACGATAACAGCATTGTGAAGATGAAGTGGCCATGAAATTAGAGACCGACACCTGCGCGACGTTTCCTTTTCCCTTTAATGTTAATTCGATCCTTGAAATTCTATTAAACTTACTTTGTTTTTTCTTTTTGTTTTTATAACGATATAATGAATAGAAAGAAAGATGCTTTCAAGAGTTATAATCGCTAGAAAAAGAAGTGTAAAGAAAAGAGCACTACCAGTGCTCTTACAATTGTATTCTAAACCATCTCTATAGTACTATATAACAGATTAACAAGACTTGAAGAGCTTCATGTTTGTTGTTTCCTTTCTAATAGAGCTTTTAGTGAATTTTTGCTTTTATTAAAATAAATAGCTCAATAAATAAGCAAATAAATGTAGATCATCCATCATTATACATGGACATATATTTGCAATTTTATGTGTGAACATAAATCTTGCGTTTTCTCCCTTTTATTGTGTACTGGAAAAAAAAAGATAATAATTCCCGGAAATACTGGTTGGATTTCATTTTTTTGTTTGTTTGTACACAACAAAAATCAATTAACAAATACTAGAAACGCACGTCGACTGGAATCCAGCTTTGTTATTATTGTGAGCCTGTAAATAATAGTAAAAAGAACTACCAACTGTATGTGTGTGTGCGAGAGAGATAGAAAGAGCATTTTCCTATATACCTATATATTAAAGACACACCTAATATCTGAGATCAAATATAACTGCTTCCTGTTTGTATTTTCCTCATAGGTTCACCGTTTGCTTGTTTGTTTGTTGTTTTGCAGTTGTTGCCGTCGACCTTCTTCTATTCCTCCTTCCTTAGTAATAGTCCATCTTTCGAAATTGTTTTGTAAACATCAACGTTTATTCTAACCCGTACTATAGAATAATTTAGGTATTCCAACCCTTATAACTAATTCCAGTTGGTTATAAATTAATACCACCACACCCTGTTACGAATTTCGATTTTTTCCGATTCTCCACCTTCCATTTTAGATTCAATTTATTCAAGTAGTAGTTGGAAATTTGTACCATCCATCCATTTGGGTTTAATGGATAATAAAACTGTTTCTAGTCTCAAATTAAATCGATTTAATATTTTACCATTTATTTCCACTAATTAATTTAACGTAAAAATGTTCGTGTTGTTGTCTGGCGCATCCACCATTTTTGATAAAAATAAATTTAATTTTAATATATCTCTCTGTTTTATACGGTTTGTATTTTATTTCGATCTTTCTCTTTGTGATATTTTAACGAATTTTCAATTGTTGTTGGAAACTTTACAATCAGAAAGCCTTCTCATACCATAGTTTACTACACAACTAATTTTGGAATTCCATTAACGTTTTATTAAAATTTCAAATAATTTCATCGTACTTTAGAGAAAACAATAAAATCCCGTTTGAAGTTGTTTTTATTTTGGTAAATTTTCGATAATTAGGAAACTTGTTTATTTGTTTTATTTCTCTTCATTTGAACTTTCCAATTCTATGCATCTAATTTACATTTTGATCTTTCTGTAGTTTGCAAAAATTCTAATTTACTCCTTCTATGTATGTGTTTTTGTCAATTCAAGTTATGAAATTCTTCAATTTTGTAATGTACGATATTATTTAATATACTACCTACATGAATATATCTGGAAATAGATCTAAACGGATGAATAGAGATAGATATAGTTTTGAATAGAGTATAGGGATAAGTTTTGAATCTACAAAGATGGATAGTCAATTAATTGCGACTGGTGTGAGTGAAGGTATCTCACTGAGTGATTTATCATGTCATTCTAGTACTTGTTTTGTCCCAAAAATAGGTGGCTTATTGTTACGAATCAAGAAGTTATACAACACCTGTCTGGTCTCTTTGGAAAGTTATTATTAAATACATAGGAACTAAGTGGTTAAAAGTGAATTTTGTACCGCATGTATGTGTGGGTGTGTAGTATTTCCATTTTCATTAAATGGTAGTTATGCTTTCATATAACTTTGAATAGTTCTAAAATCATCATGTGCGACTATAGAAGTTGCACAGTTGTTAACAAATGATTGTGGTTTTGCGTTCGTTTACTATAAAATTGAATTTCCATTCTAGCATTTTATTGGTTGACAATATTAGATAAGATGGAACCTATAAACAACCGGACTATAGCTAAATTTTGGTTTTTTTCTTTCTTTTGCTTTCTACAATCCCTATACCTATACGTTTCTATAGCTGAGAAGAATGATTGTTATTGGAAAATTTTGAACTGGTAATATTACTTGATGTTAGGGCAACGATGTGCGCATTTAATTTTACCACGGTTGAAAGGGTAATTGAATAGGAAACGGTCGATTTGGCCGCATGTCCATTATCGGAAGCTGTGGATAATTTAATGTAATCCACAGGATGTTCGTTAATGCTTATGTAGTGACTGACCATCACTATTACTATCATCATCATTATCACCTTCATCATACATAGCATAGTCTGATGAAGATTGAATTTCAAGACTTTAATCAGACAGAGGCCACTTTATAAATATAACTATTATTATTATTATTATTATTATTATCGTAGAGAAAACGAGATAGGCTAGTAAATGGGTTAGGTATGGGGGGAAATTGATTGTATTCGTTTTATGTCGATCTTTAATTGGAAATGAATGGAATCCTCTCTTTAATTAAAATTTTAGAAAGAGATAGATAAGCCGAATTTTTTGTCGAAATAACCATTGGTACTGCTCTCCATTCAAGTATGTAAAGCTTTCATTTATACCCTCCCATCTATTTAATACATTTAGAAAGAACGTGTAATGTAGTCTACATCTTTTCCTTTGGGAATTTCACCGTTCCGTGTATCTTTTTGCTATTTCGATCTTTTTTTTTTTTGTTGTTGGGTGTTTCTATATAGATTTCCTTTCGAAAATATTGCGTAATCCTTTGCTTCAATACGCCAGGAAGACTGAAATTCTCCTATCTAATACATAAATGTTCTATAAAGTTTAAATCAAATTTCACAAGAGGGTAATTAAATTATAGAAAAAGATAGAAATAGAATAGTCCTAGTAATATATTTCCCTATTAGACTTACAACACAACCCCTATCTATCTATCCATCCTTCCATATATCGTAAATCATAACCGTAACGGTATTTTCCGAGGATATGCGGCGCCTTCATTTTATAATGCATGGATGGCCGATCGGTATAGGTTGGTGTTGGTTGGTTGGTTGGTTGGTTGGTGGAACGACGATCGACATGTAAAAGCATCATCGTTCTCTTCCAGAATCGAAAACGAGAGGGTAACATTAATGCTGACGACAACGATGACGAAAATCCTTTACTATTTTCTTTTGAAATTCCAATGATCGGTGATGGTAGAGGATGGATTTACCTGAATAAATTCAATTCGTTCTAGGGTTGTTTTTGTGGGATCGAAAAAATTCGCGTTATATTTAGAATTTTTACTATTGTTGTTTTTATTATTTGTTGTCATTGGTTGATGGTGTTTAGTGAGGTAATTAAAGCGTGTTTCTCTTATCGGCAAAATTGAGTGGGGTATTTGGCAAATTTTTAATTAAATTAACAGTTTAGAAAACACCAACAAGTTTCCAGTTGATGCCTTTCTCATTTAATTTGAAACAAAAGAGAATGAACAGGTCCCAAAGTGATCATCCACTAGATTTACATTTGATGGTCAAATAAATGCGTGTTTACATACAGAGAAACAAATAAATCGAAATTCAATGGATTAACAACGAATTTAGTACACAAATACGGGTTTGATCTGTAATTTAAAATTATAAAATCCCCTATTTTTTAACTTTTGCTTTAAATGGTAAGCATCATTACGAATTGATAGAACATAAGAGAAAAATGTATGATGCAATAATGCAACATTTTTCCTGCATTCTTGTTTGTTTTGGTTTTGTTGTTAGTAGATTCTATTCTTATCCTTGAAGGGACCTAATAACCTCAATAAAAGCTGCACCACGTAACTTTAGTGGCAATAGTGTGCACAAGTATATAAATAAGAAGCCCTAGAGTACCTTTTTAAGAGTATTAAAGACAAACATACTCGAGATAAGGATGTGAATGTATCAGAAAGGGACATTGTTGAAATGTTGCTACTTTTCTTTAGTTTCTTTTTGTTTTTTTCATGTAGAAAAGAATGATAAGACAATACTTGAAAATTTATATGTAGAGAAATGTCAGACTATTTGCTATCAATGCACGTATTTTTCATATACATATAGATGGCTTCGACGGCCATTTTATAACTGCTTCCCGTTTAGAATGCCATTCTCTAATGCGATCATTTCACTCGCACAACGTCTGTAGTTGACATGTCTACTATTCTTCTACATTTTTATACGTGTAGTGAAATGGAAAACTTTTTCAGTAAGGGTACATGTGTACAATTGAAAAGAATACAAACAAAAAAAAAAAAAAACTTTATGACAGAATAAAAATGAGAACAGTAAATGAAAAAAAAAATCAGACTAATTAAAGCTTCTTGTTTCTATAAGCTTTAAGGCTATTATTGTTCTTCGTTTAGCATTTAAATGAAAAGAAACTTCCACTTGATTATTATAGAGATGATGACTTTGTTATTTTCACCGAGCTTAATTTTGCATTTATTTTTCTGGTAAACAATTTCTTTAACCAAAAATAGATACTCCTAGTTTTTAACAATAAATAAACGACAAGTCTTTAATGATAGCTATATCTAAGTATAAAACCCATCTAGAATGTTGTGGAAATTGTCTTTTAAAGGCTGACATGTTGTTGACTTATGACAAGCGTAAAACACGGTTATTGCTAACGTGCAACCACTGTGGTCATAGCTGTGTTTATACAGGATGAGTCAGCCGAAGCTACAGATTCTCTAGTTTTTAGAGAAATGAAACAAAAATACAAAGATAGAGAGAATACTCTATCTAAAAATGACTTAACAGGAAAATGGGCCTTATCGATAAAAGCAGTCAGATGTGCTGACGTGTGTATCAATTCATTTTAAATAGGTTTTTTTATCTGTTACCGTTTTTTTAAGCGTGGGGGCGATGTTTCCATTTAACAATCGCCAGTGGTTTACTTCAACGCTTCCCTTTATCATTACTAGTTTATTTAAACTGAATTCATCCATACCTCTACCAATCTCAGTTCAATCACGTATGATAACTTCCTAGATTTTTTTTTAATTAAAATGACGATTTTTGAAAACGCAAAATTATTATCATAATCTACACATTCCGGAGTTTCAGCTGTAGTAATTCTTTGCTTATTTATCAAGTCATTTTTAAACAGACTACTCTCAATCCTTGTGTTTTTATATCCTTTATCTAAAAAAATATGGTATGTGTTAACATCCCTCTGGTATTGTTTTTAAAATGGGCGTGATTCAGCATATAATAGTCGACATTTAACAGCAAGTAATACAGATGTCAATATGTGGTATGTGGCACTGTTTTAACGAGTTTCTGACAAATGTTTTTGTTTTTATTATGTTCATATTGTCGTATTACATAATCAACAATTGATTGTTTTTGGTTCAACATAATTTTTGAAAGAAATCAAACTACCATCATCGATAAATACAACTTATTTCTGTCGCTTTGTATATATGCTTTTTACATATTTACATATACAGGGTGTCTATTGTCAAGGTGTACGTTCTCGTAATTTACTTATTTATGCATTAAACTAGAAATGAATTCAGATGGCAGGGTCTAAATAAAAAACTCATTCAATATTGAAAGAAACACCACTCATGTTGAATATTCCGAATAGATTGAATATGAAAATTACTTGTTCCAAGAAAGAAAAAAAAACAAGGAAGAAGATGAGAAATTGTCGTGATAAAAATAGTTGTTTCATTAATAGATAAGTAGAGAACAGCGGCTTTTTTAATCACCCTTCATATTACATTAAGATTGTGCCTAGATTAGGATCAATTCTCATTCGAAGTAAGGGTTCGATTACACAGTATTTGCTCACTGTCAATGTTCAGTGGAAACACACCCTTCCGAACATGCATTCATCGTAATACTAACAAAAGAAGAAAAAAGAAATGAATTGCACGTTTCTAGATGGATGTTATTTGTAACACCGAAATTATTCTATTAAAGACAATGATTATATGAACTGTCAAAAAAAGATGACGTGTATACAGTTCGTTTAACACGCATACAGAGAAAATGATCCAAAAGCCGATGAAGAAGAAGTGAAAAGAATTCTTTAATACCAGTTTTTGGTCCATCATCGTCTTTTATGTTTCCGCCAATCGAAAAGCTTGAAGCTGAAGCTATACACCTACATCCAGTCATAATCATTTTGTTTAATATATAGTGTTGTCTATGGGCTCCTTTTTGTACCCATTACTATAGGTGTACCATTTACAATTTCTTTCAAAGAAAAATCTGTATGAATTATGTGTTAACATCACTGTAGGATTGCTTATAAATGAGCGATGTCTGTTAACAACATAACGCTATAGTTAACAAAATCTTCTAAAAAAAAAATCAAACCATCGTCAGCATTAAATAAAACTTATTGCTTTTTTCCTACATTTTCTTTCCACACATTTACATTTATTTACATCTGACCGATTTCGTTACATAAGTAAAGAAGTTATTCACGAAAACATCAATTTACTATTCAAAACAGCAAAACTGACAGGCAAGTCTTCAATATTTAGAACATAATAAAAGATCTCATCTCTTTGGGTTATCCTATGGGATTGCCTAGTATCCTTTAAGTTTACAACTGATGTAGGTAGGTAGGTAGGGTATGTCCAATAGTTACGTTTTGAATACTAACAATTCTATGCAAAACATTTTTTGAAAAAAAATAATAATAAAAATGAACACGAAAAATCGACTAGATTTTCTCGATTTCTATCATTAAGATTTCCATCGATAGTTAATATAATTTCCGCCTTTGTTCAATTTGACCTATTTTATAATAAATCGGATTTGGTGATTTCCGAGACGACAACGACAAGGAGCAGACTATATAGAGAGAATTTGCGATCAATTATATTACGTCTAGGATGTTGTCAGGCCAAGCCATAACGCCTAGCTTGAAATCTATATCGTATTGTAGACAATTTTGATCCGATTGTATAGAACATTGTTATTATAGTTGCTGTTTTTTTTTTGTGTTACTTTTAGAATGAAACAATGTATTGATCAAAGGCTTGATTTTTAATTCGTTTATTGCTCAATATCGGGTAAAGAACAATATGAAAGGAACAAATTAAGGTTCGAAGCTTTTGTTCTTGGAGATGTAACAAAAAAGACGTTTTTTCTTTTTCTTTTATATGTCTCAATCGAAATGTATTACGACTTTTTATTCTTTTAAAATTTTCATAAATATAGAAGATGTGTTTGAGATATTGGAAAATGCCATTGTCAGTAATATTGAGATATGGATAGATATATAATGTTTAATGATACTTAAAATGTAGGTACATAAAACGGAAAAAGTATAAGTAGCTTATTGCTAACAGCTTTAAAACGAAATTAATTTCAAAGACGGTTTTCGCTGACTTCATTACATTAAAGAACGAACAATATAGAAAGAGTTAAAGGACTTATTGTATTAAAAGACGGACCATAAAGGTAAAAACACAATAGAGATTGTCAGACCAACATTTCTAACTCAACTCTATAATCATTAGTTTAATTAATTTGGAACTCTATTAACCTTTATTATTGCGTGTCTCGTATGTTGAAAGTATTCCAACACACAAATATTGTTTTCACAGCTTTTAATTACTGTTTAACCTAAGGTCATCACTGTTTGTATAGAGAGAATATCCGCCCTTCACTCATTAGTCTAGCAAAATAAAGCAATAGATCTCAATCGACATTATGAACTCTGAACGAATAGCAGAGACAAAAAGAACAAAAACAAACCAAATTTTATTACGAATATTGCTGTTGTTGTGAACACAAACTCTAGCATTTATTTGAACAACTTTTTTGTGTTGAGTCTCTAACGATCATCTTTTCAAATACACAAATACGTAAAAGTATTTTTGAAAATTTAAGGATATCGATTGAATTTTGAAGAAAAACAGTCAAATAGGCTCCTATCAATTTTTGTAGTCTGTGCATGTGTAGAATTCAAGTTTGATTTCTATCCATAAGATTTATGTGATCCAAGACTTTTGTAATTGATCAATCGTGCGATTTCACACCTCTCCATTCAACAGATAAGTGATAACTTGACGTTGAGCAAAGTCAGTATACCACATTTGTTGCAAACGCCAAGATCAAATAATCGGTAGAAAAAAAAATATAATTTCGCCAACAAAAAATGAAACCGTGAGAAAATTATGTGGAAGCTGAAAGGCATGTTTTTGCAACATTTACCTTGCTGTGTGTTATTAAAACTAGACGAACCAGCTAAGAAAGAGAACATTAAACTATAAATACGCGTGCGTTCAACATTGCCACAAACGTTGAAGTTTGTTGTACAAATTGTGAATGGAAAATTTGCGGAAACTCTCTAAATACGTACCTACAATTTTAATGTAAATCTAGAATGCAATAATACTGATGATGGGTAAATTAATTAATTAATTTAAGACCGAACTTCCGAATACACACCGATTCAAATTTCATACACTATTGGATGCACTGCTTTTGACAACCCCTTTAACATTATTCTAATAATTGATGATAGAAGTTATATGATAATAGAGAATAAATAAGATTTCTATAATACTCTCAAACGTGTAGTTGTGATCTGTTGCTTGTTAACTAAAAATACAAAATCTTTGAAAATTATCAAGCTTCATGCATACTTTAATTGTTCTTATTTTTCTTTCTTCAAAACGACGTTAATATCAACGTTGACATTAATTTTATATTAATTTATTCAATGAATATTTGAATGAGTGTTTGCTGATAATTTAAAATTTCCTTATAATATAAAATAAAATGGATTCAATTAAATGAAAAACAACATCATCATTATTGTTCTGTCTGTTTTTTATTTTCTTTAAAAAAAAAAAAATGAACATATCAGAATTGTATGTCGGCAACAGCATAACTGTCTCAATTCTATTGTTAGTCCTCAATAGAGAATGAATCGTGGATGATACATATAGAGATTAGAAATAAGAGGGATAGAGATGAAGAAAAACACGATCTTCAAGCTTTTTACGCCCTTATTATCTCTATACAATTTTGACAAAAGCAAAATAAACGATCTTCCCTTATTCTGTATACTATAGGTATGTTTGTATGTGTTATATATATATACAGACTTGGCATTTCTCATATGAACACTGAAAAAATACCAGCACCACTTATTCTTAAGGGTTTTGCATAAGTTAGTATTTCACCGAGAATATTGATCTACTTCGATCTTCAACTGATACATTTGCCCGTTGATGTTTCATCGTGATCATGACAAAGATAGCAAATGATGATTGAATCGGAGAGGCTGTGATATTTAGAGAAATCGCTAAGAGTGGGTGTTGTCAATAGTTGGAATTCATGGACGCATGACTGCTTATTTTCTAATTATCGGACTCTGAGCGGTTAGAATGAGATAAATAGAAAATAAGCGTCTAAGGTGTCTAATAATTCCAACTATTGTCACGGTCCACCCTTAGAACTTTCTCTATACATCCCCATTCCTTAAACTTCTGCTTATAGATGTTGAACATTTGCTCTCTTTGTCATGATCATGGGGAGCATTTTTGAAGAATCCCCACGTAATTTATCAGACAAAGATCGAAGTTTGGTGGTGGTAATGACTGAAAATTCCAGACTCCACCGCTTATTTTCTGTTTATGTTCGCATCTGTACTGCCAGCTCTGTATAGTTTATTATGCGAAACAAACCAATAGACAAACAAACTAATTGTAACAGTGTGTGGTGTTGTTATTTGTTCGTATGTTGTTCGTATTCGAAATGCCATGCCTGTTTAAACATTGTGTATATGATCAGATTTTCAAATGTTAACGTCACTTGCATTCCATGCACTTCTTGTTAATTCTATTGTTATATCTCCATCTCTATCTGGTTTTAGCCACTTTATTATATGTCAAGTTCATATTATAATGAAACAACAATCAAATTACAAACATGTAACGCTTATGTTTGATGAATGCTTTATTAAAGTGAAACAACACGGATATTGTTACATTCATCAGTGGCATAATATAGTACGAATTCAAAATAAAACCACATTTTATTATAGTGTGTTTACTCGACTAACACATTCGTAAAGTGGAGCCTATATACTAATTTATACCTACTTAATTACATTACTGCATTTGCAAGTACGTTATCCATCCTACCCTGCATCCCCTTTCCTCACGTCGCAATGTATGTGAGTACTGAAGCAACTATACAGGTTGAGACATTTCATCTGGGAACATAGGGAAGTCTTAAGAGTGGGCAATATAACAAATATTCCACTATTCATCTCTTTTCAACCAAGACGAAGGCCGTAAGACTGTTCCGGTTCTTGTAATTTCTCCTATGTTCCTAGATGAATTGTCAAAATCTGTATAGAGAGTCTATAGTTGGTAACTTTTTAAACCTGCACGTTCGAAGATGTATCTATGCGTCTCCAAGAATCTGTACGTCTATATACATCCAGTGGCATACGTATTTCTTGCCTCTCCCAAATATCTGATAATTAGCGCATCAATTAAAAACAATAATGGCTAATAGTGCAATTCGCTCCTCCTCAACTAGTGATGTAGGTCTAATTTGATACGAACTATATAGAATTGGATAGTATTTGATTATTAGACTTCTTGGAACATGCACCTCAAACATTACATATAATAACACTTGTCCTATTCATTATTTCAAGTACAATTTCAATGTCTAACAATTCTATTGTTACTTTATCACATATAACTAATTGGAAACTACTGGGATTAATAATATTACTAATTTAGTTTTAAATAGAGATTGCTAGAAGTGAAATTAGATTATGGGACAATCACTTGTACACCCAATTTGTAGAATGTTTAATTAAAGCTCTAAATATTGTTTCGTTGCACAATCGCATTGAACACAATTAATCTTGATTTAAAATAAATATGATAACGAAATGCATTAAAAAAAAAGGCCATAATTAAAAGTGAACTTTGATGGGGTCCTTCTTACATCGTTCTATATCAATTTCTTGGCAACGTTTTTTTTTTTTTGGTGTAAGCTTTAAGATGCTCTTAAACTAATAGCTAAAATCCTTTTGTTGTTAATATGCTAGGAGGAAATCTTTAATATATAAATATATAAGAGAGATGAAAAATAGAGAAGAGGCTAGAGTGATGAGAATAGAAAAGCAGGAAATTTAATTTCCTATGAGATTCTCTTGCTTTTGAAAAGTCAATCTTTAATGTCGTCTCTATCTTTGTTTTGTTTTCCAACTTTTCTCGTTTTTATCTAATTATTGTTCTATCTTTGTATGTGTGTTTGTTAATAGAACAAGCTACTACTTTTATTATTAACAAATAAATAAATAAATGTTGGAAAAAAATCCGGATATACAAATATTGTTATTGCCGAAATTTGTAATTTGTGTTCTGTAAATATAGTATTTTTCGGGTCACGTTTTTCATCAAAAATAATCCAATTTAATTCTATCTATCTTTTTTTTTTTTTTTGGTTTGTTTTATTGTTAATATTACAACTTTGTTACAGTTAGTTGGTGGTGAATTCGATATGGAGCTCAATTTTGTTATACAAGATGCTCAAAATATTCGACATATGTTGGAATTGTTGGACCATTGTCCACCAAATCTTCAGGTAAGTCTGAAAACAATTTAGAAACAGAATATGAGTGACGTAAGTCACGTGATATATCTATATACTAGCAGAAAGAGAGGAACGATTATTGTAATTCAACAAATAAAATAAGGAGCGATTGTGGAGTACCTACGTGACTTACGTAAACGTATAGACTATCAACTTTTTATATTATTGGCTTCAGTGTCTCTTCCCTATTGTCTTATCTAAACGTGTCAAACCATTTCAGTGAAAGCTTATTGGAAAAAGATAACCAATAAAAATTCATATTTATTTTATATGTGAAACATGGATTTGAAGGATGAGATTTGCATGTTATAAATGCATTTTTTGAATATTTTCTATTTGTGGCGATATTTCTTTTTGTTGCTGTTGTTGAAATAAAGAGATCTATTATCGTTTTATAATGTTACCATTTATGAACAATTTTATGGATATTTGCATCGTCGTCATCACATCAAGGAAAACAAAACAATCTCTGACATAAACGTAAAACTTTTTTTTTGTATTCTCCAACCCCATGTTTATCCCAAGCATACATACATATATGAATAAGAGAAGTTATTGTTTTTTGATATTGTAGTTTCATCCCTCAATTTTATTATTATTATTATTATTATTGTTATTTCCTTTTATGTACGTTTATTAGATTTGCAAAACAAGCACGAAATCAACAATATTCACTCGATTGCTATACAATGTCATCATTAAGTTTGTTTGTCTTTTTTTTTTTTTTTGTAAATTGAAAAGTTCTCCATCACTCGTTTATTTCTATTTTTATTTCATTTTTTGTTAATTTTTTCCTCGTTTTACATTGTATTTTCCGTTTATATCGACTTTCATATACCTACATATACAGGGTTGGTGGCTCAAGTGTCGCAGTGATTCGAGATTTGCATTTTATAGACAAGGGACAGAAATAAAAGTTTTAATTACGTATACGGTGACACCTCAGTAGTACCTTGGGGCAGTCAAAAAGGTAGTACACGTTCTTAATACTTTTATTTCTGTCCCTTTTCTACAACATGCAAATCTCGAATCACTGCGACACTTGAGCCACCAACCCTGTATTTAACAAAACTATAAATTATCCCACATGTAGGTATAAAATTTTAGTAGAGATTTATTCGTTTGCAAATCTTTTTCCAGAACGTTTATCTTGCTGTTAGTTATGTTTACACCATACCGATAATCTGTACAATACAATAAATTCGTAATAATACGATAAATTTATTATTATAATGATGTAAGTAGAATATGAAAATCAATAAAATGAGGTTTATATGGACGTACAATCTTGTACGTCAAATACAAACTAGAAAGTAATTAAAACAAGATATAATGAAAACTGTAAATCTATCCGGAATAGCATTTTCAGTTCTCTCTAGCTGCCAATTAACATGCATCCAATATTATATGTGTATGTTAGATGAATAAAATTTTGTTTTCTTCCATTTTTGCCTTTAATGTTATCGAAACTTGTTGCACTTAGTTTTTACAGTTTGCAGACTCTAATAGGAGATAATTAACTATAATTCGAGTTATATTTTGTTTATCTTTAATTAACGTTCGTATTTTTCCTTTTTTTTTGTTATTAAATAGAATACATAGTGAACAAAATTTTAATATTCTAGTGGTTTATGTGATGAATCAGACGAAACTACAGTTTCCATAATTTTAGTGAAATGAAACAAAAACACAAGAATTCTATCTACAAATGGCTTGATAGTGAAATGGGCCTTATCGATAGAAGCGTTTCTAAAATTCAGAACCTATTCATATTGACCAAAGAACCACTACAGCTGAAACTCCGAAATGTGTAGATTATGACAATAGTTTTTGCGTTTTCAAAAATTGTCATTTTAATTATAAAAAAAAAATCGAGGAAGATTGCAAATTTTTCGTAATTTCAATTGAAATTCAATTTATAAACTAGCTGTTTTAAATCATTAGTGATCAAACTGAGATTTGTTGACATTTGGACTAATTCGGTTTGAATAAACTAGTAATTGTTTAAGGACACGTTTACACTATCAAGTCTGACTTGTTCAAGTTTGCTTATTTTCAATGAACGAAAGAAGGACAGAAACAGTTATTTCTATAGTTTTCACACTCATGGAAAACAAGCTAACTTGAACAAGAAAGACTTGTTAGTGCAATCGTACCATAATGTGAATGTCAAGACGAATAGTGCAACTGACCTCTAAAAGTAGGTCGACTAAAATTATTTAAAATACAAAATATCGAAAAGTATTCGATTTTTTTTCCAATGAAAATAACGATTTTCGAAAACGGAAAAATTATTGCCATAATCTACACATCTCGAAGTTTCAGCTGTAGAGGTTCTTAGAGATACTGACCGTTTTGTTCATTTTAGAAACGTTTTTATCTATAAGGCCCATTTTGCCATCAAGTCATTTTTAGACAGATTACTCTCTATCTTTATGTTTTTGTTTCGTTTCTCTAAAAAATACAGAAACTGTAGCTTCGACCGATTCAACCTGTATAAATGTTGAAAAATTTGTTGACAGTGTATATACGCATTAGAGAGAATGTTTGGAATGCCTGAAGTAGTTTCAGGCATCTAATAATTATTTCTCTAGGATTCCAACACGGTTTTCAGATTGTTTTTCTTTTAAAGTTTGATCAAATAAACCAGTACTATTTAAGAACAATCCATATGGCTCCCTTATGTCCATTAAATTCCGACCGATTTTGAAGGTGTTCCCATTATTCTCGATCTGTCGAATATCAATTAGGTACAGTAGAAAATTTTCGTCTTCAGCGTAATTTCTAGTTGTGTAACATAGCTAGATATCATATGGTGTTAATCCAGATAGATAAACAGGCTGATCTAATTCAGTAATAGACTTTTTTTTGTCAGAAAGTCTCTCCAAGTAATCGCACTAGGATTTGGTGCATTCTTATAATGATTGATTCACTTGTCAGGGCACAATTTGGCTCTTTTTCTACAAAGAGAATCACGCAGTTGCTCCAACATATCTAAATAGCATCCCTAGTTGATTGTCCATTTTCAATCAGTTCTTGATGGACAATTCTCTTGTTTTTAGCCGTTCGTTTCTTAGGTTGTCTAGCATATCGCCTTGCTTATCTTTATATTTTCATATTAAAGATGCTTTAAATTCCATTCCCTCATTTTTACGACAAAGTTCATATGTATATCTCTGTTACCAATAGTTATACAGTTAACAACTGGCTCCTATATTCATAGAGGTCAAAGTTTATGTTAGAAAAATAACTGAACCAAACCAAACCGAACTGATTTTGTAGGATGGAATTCTGCCCTCCATTTCTTCTCTCATACTTGCATGAGTTTGGGTACGAACGGCAAAACATGTAACCCTTGGAATGAGATTGTCTTTTCTATCAAATAAACTGAAAAACATCGAAATCCGGAACCTACATAATCAAATTGTGACAAATGGATACTTATATGTGAATGTTTCTACTAATACTAACGATAACTCTCTTGCTTGTAAAACAGTGATGCTATCGAAAAAAAATAATAATTTTATTTTTATTTTATAATATTTTTTTGATGTTTATCGAGTGCCCTCCCCTTGATTTCCAATGCAAATGAAGGAAATTCAACTTCTGCTTCTATTATATCCACTACAATGCACTTGATGATGATGATGGTAGTTGTTATAACGATGGTAGTAATTGTGATGGTGGTTGGTTCATATATATTCACTCATACATCTACAACAGCTCTATAAAATTATAAATTCTGTTTAAACATTAAAATATTCTAATGTGTTTCATTGAAAGTTCATGAAAATTCATAAAGTTTTTCTTATTATCATGTTCTCTCTGCGTTTTTTCTTTTTTTTTTTGGAAAAATTTAAAAAAAGTATTAATATTCCTTAGATATACTACTCCTTTATTGGTTTCGTTTACTCGCTTCCATTTTTAAGATTCTTGATGGATTACCGAACAAAACTCCTTTATAAGTAAATGTTTTACCGATAAGCAGTCGCGATATCATAAATATTCATTCAAAAGAATATCGAATTCTTACTTAAAAATAATCATTAAATTGTATTTTTTAAGAACTTTCTGGTATTATACAGACTGTTTCATCTAATACTTTAGTATGAATTTTTTACATTTTCAAAATTAGTCATTTGCTCGTAAAATGGATCGAAAAAGATGCAAAATTGTCGTAATAAAACCAAGTATCCCATTGATTTTACAAATAGAGGTCAGTGATACGACATGATTGTGTTTATTATAGAACAATTAGCATTGAAAGTGTTTGATGCTGACGTTGTGGATCTATTTGATTTTAGATAGAACATATTATTGTTTTTATGAGAATTGATGCTGATCTATGCACAGTTTTATTTCCGCCTAACACATTGGAATCTCGTTTTTTGTAATCCTTTATTTTTTTCGTTTCCAAATAAGGGAACTGCAACGTTAGATGGAACACTTTGTATAAACATACGATGTAAACAAATTAGAATGTTACTTGTTGTTAAAGGCAAACTTGTCTATTTATTGTTGACGATATATAACTGTATATACCTCGCTTGATTTTCTTTGTACGCCACCATAAACTTGTAAAGATAATAATGGTATAACAAACTTCATTTATAACTTCTAACTAGTTCCATCGTCTGTCTTTTATAACTCTATCAACAACTTTCATCTAATTTTCCTCTTTATATTTTCAAAACAGGGAAATACATCATAATTCAACATTGTTACTATTGTTGTTGTTTGTTGTTGTTATTTTGACATTAATCTTCTACTTTATCCTTATTTCATTTTATTTCTCTATCTCTTATTTGTTATCATCATCATTATTATTATTACGAACGAAATCCAACACAATTTCCTCTGATAAAAGTCTGCCCTATTGGATTCATCTTTGACACAAATGAAATCTCGTCTAGATTGAGTTGTGTTTGTTGATAAAAAGGTATAACTAAAATAATGATTATGTTAGATGGTTTCACTGGATGGATGGATGGATGGATGGATGATGATAAAAGGGAGGAGAGTTGGATTACACAAACTGTGTAGAGATCAACATCCTTCTGTTGGAAACGATCATTTAAATAGAGAAACCACAACATCTCTCTATCTTATTCTTATCAATATATCTCTCTGTTTTAAACAGATACATATAGATTTATAGATTTTCTTGGAATTAGACTCTACCATAGGATGAAGATGGTGCTAGTGATGCGGGAAGAGTCAAATCTATCGATACTATTGAAATGTCGATTGAACATCAATGTTTTTCAAAGGATATGATACGATACAGATAATAAGGTTGAAAGAGAGAGAGAGATAGACAGGGTGAGGGAGATGACAAAAAATGGTCAGTGGTAAATAAAATTGACTTTCGTTTGGATGTAACAGTTGATAAGACAAAAGGGGAAAGATAAGAATATAGATGGAAGGCTGATCAGATATTGATTTTTTTTGTTTTTGTTTTGTTTGTTAATTTCGTGTTTGAGTTTTATTAAATTGAATTTTATCAAAAATTTGAAGCATTTCTTCCATTATACAGTTTCTTTCACTTAAATGTACATTTTCCTTTTTATCGATCAACGGAACAAGAGAAAAATCGTAGAAATTCAAACAATAATGTCAAATAGTGCCCTTTAGGTCATTTGGAAATCAGAAGAGTTGATTATTGAAAATACAGTTTTGAATTTTCCGAATTTGCCCAACTAAAGTTAGCGTCACGATACGAGTTTGTTTATTACAACTGAACATTGAAAGTGGATTGAGGTTGTGCCTACAAAACTATAATATTTATAGATTCTATTTTGATTATTATTTAGGGCTTCTCGCTCTTCTTGTGGAGGTTTAAGAAAACTCGCAATTACTTAGCGAAGACTTACAATATAAGTGCCCCCCTTTTTTTAGGTTGAAAAGTATGAGGTGGTAGTCACTTTGAGGGTGTGTTGGAGAATAATACCAGCAAATAAGTGAATTTAATTAAAATTCTAGGGAAGATTTACGAATGAGCTGTCAACAAGTTGTTTTGAGTAGAAGGGAAATTATGAGTCTTTTGTCATATCTACAATGATGAGTTTGAACTTTTTTAATGATTGTCCTTAATAAGAGGGTAAGATTGTTGATAAGAAGATGTAAATCTTTCCAACAAAATTAATTAATGAAATTAATAAAAACCTGTTATTTTTTTCATATATATCGTATACTATATTAATTTTCCTTTTCTATCATTTTGATGGTTTTTCATTTAACCTTTTTCACTAAATGTTGTTGATGGCAAGAGTGATTCTCAATTTCCAATTATAGCAGAATCGATCTGTAGAATGTTTCAAGAACACAGTTTCCGATAAAGTTTAATGGAGTTAAAGTTCCGGTAATCGTAAAAGAGAAGCTTCGGATATATTTGTGTTAATTCATCATTTAAACCACAGCAACGATAAAATGTTTATCGTAGGTTTCTTTTTCTTTAACTGATCCCCAATATCCATCAGTTTTATTGGTTAAATTTCATATATATACAGAATGTTTCCATTAAATATGCTGCAAACGGTAAACTAACTTAAATAATTTATTTTATTGTAGCTAAGATTAATATTTAGTTGATGTATAAATAAGAACACGTTAACATAACAAGTAGGCGGAAATTTCTGTTTTCAATATAGTTTCAATTAGGATGTATTCATGTGCAATATTTTCCAAGTTGATTTGACTTTAATAAGATTAAGATAAATATAACGCTTGAAATGGGGAGGTAGAATATAAATACGAGGGAATAAAAATGTTTAAGATATAAAAATTGGATTTCTACTCCTACATGCCAATTCAAAATCTTATACATTCTTGTAGATACTGTTGTTGACAATAATTTGAAGTATATATCGTATGTTGTGACGTATAAGTCAAGTTTCTGACACTAAAAAGTGTGATTCTATTCAAAAAAACGACCAATAAACAAACTAGAAGTACGGTGTCACCTCAATAGTATGTTACTGTAAACATGAAGACGACTGCTTGCATGTAAATACGAGAAACGAGAATCATCGTTTAAATATATCGGGATAATTAGCGAGACAATCAGCGTCATAAAATCTTCTCCATATATGAAGCAATTTGTTTGATTTATTCAATAAATAGAATTGACCAATTTTTTTGGGCACTAAATTGAAGAACGCAATGCCTTCCTCTATCATCACGATTTTTGTAAAAGTTGATATGCGTTTCTCGCTTTTACTTTTACAATGACATATTGTTGTAGTGTCATTGTATGGGTCCTCTAAACTTTAATTTCCATCTTTTTTCTGTACAAGTGAGAGGGTCCCAGATTAAGGCACCAATGTTGTATAGAAACAAAATCTCTTACAATACCAAATTGTTATTAAATAATCTCTAAAGATTGACATTTTTGTTTCTTTTCTCTTTTTTATTCGATATATACTGAAAAAAAGGGGGAATCCTTTCCGCTTAGAAAGTCTCTTGTAATTGGTTGTCTGTCAATCTGTCTAATATCACAAGAGATTTTGCCCAATTTAACTTGAGCTATTTTTCTTTACGTATTGTGTTTCCACATTTTTTTTCTTCTGATTAATTTGTTTATCCATTAAAATTTAAGATTTTCAACAAACTAATTATTCTGTAATAGAATATTAGACGATAAACTGTTGAGAAGTTTTCTAGTCACGATCATTATAATGTGCTTTATCTATATATTTACGCATTGATGGAAAGTTAAATATTAACGAAAATCATTATCTAGTTGGAAGCTAGAAAGTAAAAAAGAAAGAATCAGTTTAGTGGTAGGTAGATAGGTATTTTATGAAATTTTCTAAATAAATCTAAAAGCAAAGTTGAGAATCGTCGAATGGAGGAAGAAAACTCTTAAGTGCTAAAGTATGTGGAAACGGCTTAAAGTTTTAACAAATTTATGGTTATTTTTCAAATGACAAAGATATATACGAAGAAACTTCAATATATTTTTCTTTCAGGTATATGTAGGTATGTATGTAGATAAATAAAATAAAGCAAAAGATAATATTAGAATTGAATTCTTGAGGCTACAGAAGATTGTCATTTCATGGCGAATAATTTCGAATTGACTTTGATATCTCGACATATACAGAATGTCACAATACTTTTCGCTTTTCAATATTAATCAAATTAGTTTTACTCTCAATAATACACAAAATAGATGAAAATATACAACAAAAAAAAGTTTTTTTTATTTTTTTTATTTGAAATTCAATAGGAAATTTGATGTATAAATATAGAGAGTATAAAAGGAAATAGCAATGGCAAGATAGATTATTTCTGTTGGAGGAAATCTGTTTTGCTTCAAGGCTTAAAAATATACATAGAAAAATATACAGGAACATCTCTCATCTTGCTTTAGTCAACCGACCAAAAATGACAACAGAATCTAGATGAGAAGAAAGAACGGTATGGAATCTCGTATCAGACCAAACGGAAAAATGTTTCTGACGGCGGCACAAAAAAAAAAATACCCCCTATCTATCTGCTACACCTTCTTTTTCGACAATTTTCTGCTCTCGAATGATTACGGTCGAGTGGGTACATGTAATTTTTCCATCATTTCCTTATAAATTTCCCATAAATATACAATAAAAAAAAACAAACAGACACATCCCACAGTTGTCTACATATTGAAGGTGTTTATTATATCCCTTTTTTGTTCTCTACAAAGTAGTTGTAAGTTTTACAAGTGATGAAATAAGAGTTTCAAGTTGGTCTCATTTATTACAATCGTTCTAAACTATTTTAGTTGTTCAAGTTTTTTCCGCTTCCTTCAGTTGAAAGTTGTCGAACATATTCTCGATTATATCTGATGAACAAAGTTTCTTTAAAGTATTTATGGGTAGATTTAAGCTTAACTATCACTAATTTCCTTCAACAGAATTCCCACAAACATTATCCATATGATGATAAAATTTCTAGTTTCTTACTCTCTCATATTAAATAAATATCTGAATGTATGGAAGAATTGTCAGTAAACTTTGAGATGTTAAAGTGGTTCGTAAATAACTCTCAAACATTATTACTGCCCTTCTTTGAGATCAAAGAAAATCTTGTGTTGGTAAAGTATGACCAATTAGTGCTTCTCTAGAAAATGTTAAATGACTTTTGTAGAGATTTCAAGTGGTCAACATGTTTGAAACAAATTAAAGTTTAATGGTTTTAGGTAATGATAGAAGATGTTGTTGTATGTATTGCTTAAATTCACTGTTTGTGGTATAAACTTTACAACTTAACTTCAATTAAATTCAATCTATTTATCGCAATTGTGGATATGTCCATTTTAGATAAACGTGTTGTTTTGTAATGTATGCGAGAAAATTTAAATGGATAGATGTGGTTGGGTTTTCGTTTAAATTGTAACCCTTCTCATTTCACTATTGTGATATTTTACATTATTTTGTAATGTACAATCACTCAATTTAATCGCACTTCTTCCAACTACCTATCTGTGTACGTTTTGTTTCCTATTTACATGATATATTTGCATATTCATGATTGTTAATTCAATTTGACAGCAGCACAATAACTTGAACTAAATAACGCGCCTTATGCTGCTAAATATTGGGTTACAGACTAAATGGCAATTTTATAAATTCTCTCTCTCTCTCTCTCTGTTTCTCACTATTTTACAATTAACGTTTACGAAAGTCAAACATCGGTAGTTAATCCCCGGTTCAGCTTCCCTTCTTTAATCTCGACTTAAGGTTGACATTGTCGCCAATCAACCTTATTGTTCAGTGTACATAAGGTTTATTCAAATATGACAAAATAAAATAAGTTTCATATTCAAGGAACAGAAGGTACAGTCAACTAGAAACTATGTTAAGTCGATAATAAGGAGCTGAAGATGAACCGGGATTTTTTTGTTTTTTGTTTTTTAGTCGCCGACAATCATTTTCAAGTGAACTCAACTGTATGAAAACTTGATAACTTTCAATGACAAGTTTTCAATGTGGGGTTGTATGTGTGTTAAGTTTGTAAATGTTAAAGGAGGATAACTAATACAAAATATTCAAAACACATAAAACTTGTTATGAAACTTATAAAGTTCTACCACGTTTCTAGATGGTAATGTCTGTATATGTATATATATCTATCTTTGTTTTGTAGGAGTTAAAGGATAAGACCAAAACCAACTTGGGGAAGGATTATTCAATTTCTCCTATCTTCGTCTTCTTCACGTTACACCCATTAAGTGCCTGTTCTGTGTTAAAGTTGAAATTGTTTAATACAATATATGCATCGTATTTGAGTAGAGAAATTCTTATAAAATTACTTTAAACTTGTTCTTGAATATCTTGTTGAACATGAAACTTTCTGTGTTTTTCATTCTTTCTTTCTCGTTTTTTTGTTTTATTTTTTTGACAATCAAACTGTAATAAGGAAGACTTGATTGAACTTAATTTGAAGAGTCTAATATTGTAAAATCTTGTTATAAATAAGCTGACATTGTTGTGCATCAATTTAATTCCATTTAAAATAACGAATTCTTAGAGAAGTTGAATCGAATTAGAATCAACAGTGACAATCAAAAAGTAATTCAATAAATTTCATTGTTAATTTTGTTGAAAATTTTTAGAAAGTTTCACACAACTTGATCAGCACAAATTCCAATTTGATTCCTATTCAAATAGTTTTCTATATGTTTCTGTGTATCTGTGTGAGTGTGTTGCTATTTGAACAATCGTCTGTCAAATTTAGACTTGTGGTCTCTCTCTCTCTTCTCTCTGTGTATTTCATCCCTTGTGAGTGTGTACCATCGTTTTTCAATAAGTTAACTAATCGATATTCGCTTCAAATGACGAAATACATTCACTTAATTAATATAAAGTCAAGTTATTTTAAGGGGAATAATGTTTTTGTGTGTCCGGAACTTTCATCATGATTCTTCTTCATTAAGTAGTGTTTTTCAGCGTAGTCCTCTAATGTCTAATGAAAGGGGGTGAAACAGAGATAGATAGATAGATAGACAGAGATGGTGGAATGTTAGAAATGGTGGATGCGCTAGGTGAACTGCTCTGTTTAACAAGCGAATAATAATTCTATTAGTAACTACCATAGTCGAATTATATCAATCAATGTTCAATTTATCGAGAAGAAAGCTTTAATTTGAAAAGTTACAAGTAATTTTAAGAAAATTCTTTTATATTCAACATTTGTTATAAATAATAGTTGCTATAAATACAGATTTCCATATTTGTGTATGTGTCTATAGAAGCAGACTTGGTAAATGTGTTGGTTATTTATAGACATAAAACAATAGATACTTAAGGAGTTATAGTTTGATATATTCGAACTAATTGAGCATTAAGAACGTTGTTATAACTAATTGGAAAATTAATATATTTTGCGGTGATTCTCTATGAACCAAGTTGTTTTTATGGTTTTTTTTTTATTATTTTGTCATTTATAAAAAAGGGAAAAGAGTCACGTTTTATTTCGTGTGTTACAGCTAATGATACATTTTTAAAGACTAATAGAATGCTAGTTTACATAATTCTGTTGTTTTTCTTCTTCCTTTTTTAATTTATTTTTGGATTAAAAAAGAAATCGAATAACCTAAACATATTTTATAATAAATGGAAAAACCTGTAGGGTGTGTGTGTGGATAGTCTTTTGGGTCGACTATCTTTTGAATTATCTTTGTTATTAGTGTCATATGTAAACAAAACAAGTAACTTTGATATGTACACCACAGTATTTCAAATATTCTAGTGTCTTGATTAAAGTTTATTTTGTCAATAGAAGAAAAAAATCAAACTATTCACAACAGGGTCTACAATCAACAATCAATGTGGTACTAGAAAGAGGTTATTGTTTATTAGTAACCCTACTGTGGTGTTGTTTGATTTTTTGTTGTTGGTAAAATATACAAAGATTCAAAAGTTCAATCACGGCAGTAGAGATATTGAGCAAATACGAGGGTTATTTGATAAGTTTGGTGGAAATCTGAAATGATGCAACAATGTATTTGATGACTAGCAAGTATCACTCGTCAAACTAGAGCATGCCAAATTTCGGTACACTGCTGCAATTGTCACAGAAATAGAAAAAGTGGACGATCATCTAGATCAGAGTAACAGGCTGCACCAGTGCTCGACAGATCAGTTTAAACCTGGTCGAACATACACTCGAGATGAAATGCATTTTAGATTCACTGTCGAGTGACAATGTACAAGTTGGACACGGTTTTTTTGGATTTCCAGAGAATCATCGACTATTTGGCAATAATAGGAACGTATTATGTAACGGTCAAAATCAACGCACAATGTAGTGCTCTTCCTCCAAGATAACGCACTTTCTCATAAATCATCCGTCACAATGACCGAATTTTATGAATTAGATTTTGAATTGATTTCTCCATACACTCTATTCTTTGGACCTGACCCTTTTTAGTCTCAAAATTGAAAGCGTTTTCTATCATACTTAACAAACAACCCTCGTATATAGATCTGAATTCGTTTTCACATGAATACATGTTCAGTGACGTTAGAATTGCGATATGTTTGACTTCAATAACAATAATTTGTCTTTATGCCTTATCAGTGTAGCCAACACATATAAAAATAATCATTCATCTAACAACTACATACATTTTTTTAGAAGTGGTGACATTGGCAACAAATCTAACCCTCCCTCAATGAGAGACACATTGCTGACACAATCTTGTAGTATGTGTGTGTATTTTATGTATAAAATTGTACAATGCCTTTGTAACTTTAACGACTTTATGTGATGTTATTGTTGATTGTTTAGAATTCGTACATTCATCAAAAAACAAACAAAAACGAATCAACTATAAAAGTGTAAACGAAATAAAACGCATTGTTAGATAAAATAGAATAGAGGATGCTAGGAGAGCTGCATTGTTCAAGAGTAATTCTATACGTTACTTTTCTAAATATAAGAAAGTCAACGGTTGTAATTTGTTATAGCAACAATAAAGAATTTATTAGTAATGGTATTGTGGGAAATCATCGTATGTAGACTTTTTGCCAAAAACTTCAGTTATTTGTGACTTTACACTTTAATGTTGAGTTCTCTTTGATAAGTGTAACATTAGAGTTAATATTTCAAGCGCAAAAGACTTTAGTAACGTTGTTCTCATAGTGTGGTGATATGTTTCTCTCATTAATATTTGGTTCGCTTTTATCACGGTCGACAATTTGATTAATGATAACTCTAGGTACAATAATGCGGAATGCTAAACATACAGGGTGAATCAGCCGAAGCTACAGTTCCCATATTTTTTTAGAGAAAAGAAACAAAAGCACAAAGATAGAAAAATCTGACTAAAAATGAGTTGATAGTAAAAAAATGGTCAATATCTCTCAGAACCTATACGAAAATAAACAAAGAACCACTGCAGCTGAAACTCCGGAATGAGTAGATCATGACAATATTTTTGATGTTTTCGAAAATCGTCATTTTAATTGAAAAAAATAATCGAGAATGGTTGCAAATTTTTCGTAATTTAAATGGAAATTCTATTTATAAACAGTTTAATGGTTGTTTTAAATCAGTTTGAATAAACTAGTAATGATAAGGGAAAGCGTTGAAATAAACAATTGACGATCGTTTAATGGAAACATCGCCCACGTACTTGGAACAACATTAACAGAGTTAAAATATGTATTCCAAATGAATTGATTTACACGTCAGCACATTTGACAATTAATTCTTTGTCAAGACAAGGTAAATAGTGCAACAAACCTCTAAAAGTAGGTCAAATACGAAACATTGAAAAGTATTCGATTTTTTATCCGAATGAAAATGACGATTTTTGAAAACGAAAAATTACTATCACAATTTACACATTCCGCAGTGTGATTCTTTGCTCATTTATGAATAGGTTCTGGGAAATATTGACCCTTTTTTTTCGTTTTAGAAGCGCTAATATCGATAAGGCCCATTTTGCTATTAAGTCATTTTTAGTACTCTTTGTTTTTGTTTCATTTCTCTATAAAAAATCGGGAAAGTAGCTTCAAATGTACAACCCTGTATAAAATGCGCATATTTCATATCAATAAAAATACCTTGTGAATTTGAAAATGTGAAACTGGTGGAGGCGCCAGGAGAATTGTAAATTATACTCTTTTTTTTTCTCGTCTTTTGATTATATAATTTAAAGGATCAACTTTGTTGAAAGCACTGAAAATGTATTTCGTACGCAATCAAAAATTCCAAAAGGTGAATTATTCAGCCATAATTTGTGGAGTAATGTTTTCATGTACACGTTGGGGAATGAATTCGCTTTACTAACTACTGAAATGGGGGAAAATACGATTGCGTTAATCTGATGAAGTAAATAAAGAAATATAAAGGAAAACGCAAAATTCCAGAGTGAAGTTCGAGAAAATATTGACAAAGCTACTTCAAAATGTTTCATCAAAAACGTACTGGAACGCTACCGCTACCGCAATCAATTTACAACAATTTAGCTCTAGTTGTTAACATTAATTCTATTGTTTTATAAATACGTATTTTATTTCAAAATGCAAATAATTTGTAGGAAAATTATCTTGTTGCAATTATATTAATCCATGTAGCGTAAAAAAGACTATTCATTAAGACAGTGTGAGATTAAGACCAAATCTTAGTAACTAAAGAGTTGTTTCTACTAAGGTTTTAGTGTATATTTCTCTATATGTGTGTGGGTATTCTTTCAAGTTTGCGTCGATATTTGGGTTGGTGTATAGAAGGCAAGAAAGAAAATCAGCCTTCTATTATATCACCCTTAAATCCAGATAGATGGTAGTTGAACGTGTACAGAAATCTTACTTCGATAAAGAAAACGAATGCAAAATAACCAACCATAGGTTTATTTTTGTTATACCACTGGCAAAAAAAAGCTCTTCTTATCTTATGTATATAATATACCGAAAACTTTTTAAATTATGTTGGTCGTTGTTTCGTTTTTGTTATACGAAAATGTGATTTTAGCGAAAATCTTGATAAACAGTAATCTGGCATGATTCTCTGTTTATTTTGGTGAAAAAAAAAACTCAAATTGCGAATCTGATCTTCTTTCTTGTTACATGTTTGTTGTCAACAAAATGTGAAAAATCTGATTCTACACATTTTAAGTAGTTTGATTTGTTTAACAACACGTTTTCATGTTTATTGATTTTTATTCCATATAGCAATACACGAATTATTTTTGAAATAACTATATAGCAGGGAAAAAATTGTGAAATTTAATTAAAAAGTTCGCATCTATCTCTAGAGTAGAGAGTATACTGAAAAACATCAAAACTTATAATATGTCGTGGTAAAAGTTTTATGGAGATTTTAACTTACCAAAAAAAAAATAAAAAAATCACAACAGATTCCTATGAAGAAGAAAAGGTGGGAAAAGATATAAAAAAAAATGAATAATAGGGAGCACAAGTGCACCCATAATACACACATGATAATAAAATTTTGTAAGCTTTTGCGCAAGAACCATGACGTGTCGCCGCATAAAATATGTTTTATTGATTAGATAAATGGTTAAAATATTTTTAGGGTTTCCCATTTTTCACCAGGGCATATGTGCAGAATAGTGTGAAAAGCTTTAAATTAATATTAAATAATAATTTAGGCTACAATTATATGTAATTAAATTTACACTTGAATTGGTATGAAAGGTAATGGCAATGATGATGATAAGAGAGGGTGATTAATTTTAAAATTTTCGGTTATAAAGCACAATTGAAACTGGCAGTAATTGTTGTGGTAGATTTTATTATAAAATATCTCTTTTTCATATCAAATATTCTAGTTACCTATCTACCTACCTAACTTAATAACCCATAGATATAATCAAAGAAATATACGTAACTAAATTTGAGCTTTGAGGGTTGTTTTGATAGGTGTGGTGGTAGAAAAGCAAGTTAGAGATTATTTTGTGCCGTCAGAACAGTAAATTGTTTTCTAAGATTGCAAAATATACATCAACACCTGCGACAATGTCATCATTCAACAGAATTTGTTCCTACCGAACAAAGTTTTCAAGTTCGGGGAAAAGAAAGATGTTGCCCGCAGCCAGGTCTGAAGAATATCGTATGTGGGGAATCAATTCGAAGTCTAATTCATACAATTTTGTCATTGTGACGGATGATTTATACAAAGGCGCGTTATTTTGGTGAAAGAGGAGCACTGTCTTGAGCGTTTTTGCTTTAACTCTTCTTGAAGCCGGTCCAGTAACGTTCATAATTTGCTCCTGTTATTGTCTCTATTTTTTTTTTAAATAGTCAGCTAGAATAATTCTCTGGAGATCCTAAAAACAGTGTCCATCATCTTCTTAGCCGACATTCCTTATTCGCTGTCCATTGATTTAATTGTTGTTTTGACCCAGGTGTGTAATGGTCAACAATCAACAATTCCGTCGCACGTACAGCTTTTGCATGTGCAGTTTTGCGCGTAAGATGTTATGCACACGTTCAGATGAAATACCTACAGTTGTAGCAATCTTGAACATTTTCCATAATTACAATGGACTGGCTTCAGCTGGACGTTTATCTTGAGTGCCTATTGGGCCACGTTTAAACCAGAAATAAATAGTCGCCAATGTTATTTGTGATCTGGATGGTCATCCGTTTCTATTTGAATAAAAATATTTGATTATTGTGCAAAATGTGGTTTTGTCATTTCTATGAAAATTGCTGTGTAGTGTTTGTTTCACACGTCTGTAAAATGTCATGTCGCTTTTTGACTGAAATTTGGCCTAGTCTAGTTTTAAGAGTGACACTTGCCTGTCGTTCCCAAATAGATTTCGATCAAACTTATCTAACGACCCCTCTTGTTCAGGGAATGCTTTTATTTTGTTAAATGTCGAGTGAAATGATGGTTGAAATTTTTCAAAAAGAATCTTTTATCTTGTTGACAACAATTGAGAGCTTTTTCTAAAGTATGTCTTTACTTGATGAAAAAAATCTACTAAAATCTTTTTTAAATTATAAATTCTACTACAATATTTATTTTTTTAATAATTTTACCTCGAACATACAGAAAACAGAAATTAATCCTGACAGATTTTACAAATTTAGTAAATTTGTACAAATTCAGTTAAATTGGGGATAAAATAAATTGAACTGGAATCCTTTGCACCAGTGCTTCTCAATTTGTGTGTGTGAATCATGTAGAAATGGTGCCGGTAAAGTAAAGAAAGTAAATTTTAATAGTAATTTTCGAACCAAAGATGACGTTATATGAAAATTACATTACTGTTTTAGTAGAAATTAGACAAGACTATTCATTGGGCGTTAGCGATTTGAGTTGTTATGAAAAATGGAGGGGTGCGAATACAAAAAAAGGTTGGGAATCACTGTATTACATGATTAATTTTAACACGTATGAAGCATTTAAAATTAAAACAAATATATATGTAGGTATAGAAAGATAGATGGTTGTACAGGTTTGAAACTCTAAAACTAGGATAATTCAGGATTAACCTTTCTAATACAATATGTACGAGTACAAATTACAAACTGGATTTATTATTAAATTTTACATAATCTCTTTGTATTTATTGTATTGTTGAAATTGTAACAATTTCAACAATACAAAACCGAACAAATATAGTTTTGCGTATAAAAATTTCAACATGATGGTTGATTATCTAAAAGTTAATATTAGAATTAAATCAACAATCCTTCTACATAGTTGAGCTTTTATGTAAATGTTTAACACTAAAATGGTCAATTAAGTTAAAACGTTTCTATTTCATTGTTCTTGTTATTATTCGAATCTCTAAACTACCTTTGTTTGAACTTTACAACAGACAAATCTGTTTTGAAGTTGTCGTAGAATTTGTTGCATCAACAATAAGAAAAGAAATCTAAATTAACGAATTTTGTTTTACTAGATGATTTTAGATTTTCATGAATTTATTATCCATTAAGATGGCGACAATACCATTAAGTTGGAACGATTACAGTCCCCTCAAGTTTTAAGTTACAATCACGGAATTATATCAATTTTGTAACTGCTCTAATGCCCCTCAACTTTCTACAGATTTATATCGTTGTCGTCGTCGTTGTACTCGTTATACATATATATATATGTATGGAAGGGTTATGTAAAATAGGTCATATTGTAACTTAATTAAGTTGATTGAGGTGCACCACCGAAATCATCCATTTAATATTAAACTAAAAGAAATAAGAGATTAAATAGAGAGGAGGATAAATGTGGAAGATGGTTCAATTTTTATTTATTTGGAAAGAAGGAATTAAATTACTTCTTTTTTTTGGGGTATCATTATTGTTTGTTATTGAGTTTTATATCATAAAGCTGTATTGATTGGAAAGCTTACTGTAAAATTCTGCTGTTTTCCCCGTTTTTTTTTAACAGTGGACAGTTCAAGTTAAACATTACACACGTAGAAAATCATGAAAATAAACAAATTCCGATGAAAAAAAATTCTAATAACGACTAGTGATAATTGGTGGATGCGCCGGGTGTGTGTTTCAATTATCACCAATTATTGTCTAGTTTGACATGTGTCTACTTCATTGTATAGAGGCTGTACAATTACGATGAAAGCCCTCAGGTCAAAACCATTGAAAACTCAATACCTGATTGTTGACCTAACCAATATATTCATATCACATCCTGGTGATGAGACACGTATAAACAGATGACACTTGTAATAAATCATATTCTACCTACCCAGGATTCGCCATATATCATCATCATCATCATCATCATCATTGTGATTACTGATAAAGCTATAACAATTATGATTATTTATGATAAATAATTAATAAAAATTGTAGTAATTGTGGAATTTCTAATTATTTCAGGCTGAAATATGGAGTGTCTTCATTGCAATTTTACGTAAAAGTGTACGTAATTTACAAGCATGCACAGATGTTGGACTAATCGAGCATGTCTTGAAAAGATTACGCAATGCTGACGTTGTAGTCGCAGGTAATTTAATGTTGGTGGTTAATTTATATTATTTTTTTTAGTTTGTTGGTGAAGGGGTTATTACTAGTTTATGCTTTTGTTATTATGTTTATTTTGTTCTATTTTCTTCTTTTTTTTATTGTAAATAATAAATGTGAGAGTTTACTTTTATGAAGAATCTCGACAATAAATTGCTTGGAAAAATCTCCCCATTTTGCCTCATTTCCATATTAGAATATGGAAATTTTATTCCATTTTTTTTTCTCCCGATATACTATATGTATGTGTATTTTTTTTCGTCTTCTTTTATTTAAATGAAGTTTTATTGTTTTTGGTCTATTCTAGATCTCTTAATTGAAATGTTAGGAGTATTAGCAAGTTATAGTATAACTGTGAAAGAATTGAAATTATTGTTTGGTGCCATGAAAGCAGTTAATGGTAAATGGGTAAGTCTTCTTGTAATTTTTTTTTTAAATTTTATTTCTACAACATTAACTTATTCTAATTTTTTCGCTTTTTCTCGTTTTTCTGGTCCGGCTGATTGAAAAAACTTATAGCCACGTCATTCAGCTAAATTACTTAACGTACTCCGACAGATGCCGCAAAGAACTGGGCCAGATGTTTTTTTCAGTTTTCCAGGACGAAAAGGATCAGTAAGCCATTATTATTATTATTATTATTATTATTATTTTTAAAAATCTTACAAATTATCGCAATTAGTAAAGAAGGAAAAAAAAAACAATCACTGTTGTTGATTGTCGACCTGCTCGTTATCAACATCGTCATTAAATTGAATTTAACTCTTGAAAAGACTTTATCCAAATGTAATTGTATCCACTTTTTCTTCTTCATCTAATAAAAGATAGAAGAATTTGCCATAATGGTTATCACAAATTATACGATTTTCCAGACAATAAATATTTGTTTTTCTCTTTTGAGAAAATTTGCAAGAACCTATTTTTAGTCATGATCAAAATTAAATTGTCTTTGTAATTTTGATTACATTTGTAATTCTAAAACTAGTGGAATGTTGCAACTAGACAATTAATTCAATTGTGTTACACATATATACACACACACAAACAGCACGTAATATATGAAGTCTATTAGTCGATTTTAGTTAACGCTAAGTGATTTTATGTGCCTCCCCCCAATTTGTTTGTATTTACTTTATTGTTTTAAATGATTTGCTGTATTGTAATTAAATTGGAATTTTTGTAGGCGATTGTTTTACCACCGTTAGCTAAATGGCCATATGAAAATGGTTTCACATTTACAACATGGTTTCGTTTGGATCCAATAAATTCAGTTAATATTGAACGTGAGAAGCCTTACCTTTATTGGTAATTTTATTGCTTCTTTTCAAAAGAAAATTGGTTGTGCTTTTTTCTAACTTTTGTTTTTCTTTTTCTTTTTTTTTGTGAATTGTTCCAGTTTTAAAACCAGTAAAGGTGTAGGTTATACTGCACATTTTGTTGGTAATTGTCTTGTATTGACGTCAATGAAAATTAAAGGGAAGGGCTTCCAGCATTGTGTTAAATATGAATTTCAACCAAGAAAGGTTTGTAGATAGTAAACAAAGCTTTTGTTTTATAAATAAAAGGTTTTTTTCCTTCTTCGTTACAGTGGTATATGTTAGCTGTTGTATATATTTACAACAGGTGGACGAAAAGTGAAATTAAATGTCTTGTTAATGGCCAATTAGCTTCAAGTACAGAAATGGCTTGGTTTGTCTCAACCAATGATGTGAGTTCATTCATATTGATAGATTAATTTGAAAAATTGATGATGATTTTATTTTGTTTGTTGTTTGTTGTTTATAGCCATTCGACAAATGTTATATTGGGGCAACACCAGAATTGGATGAAGAAAGAGTATTTTGTGGACAAATGGCAGCAATTTATTTGTTTAGTGAAGCTCTAACGACACACCAAATTTGTGCCATGCATCGATTAGGACCAGGATATAAAGTCTGTTCAGTTTTATTGTTTTAACTATTATAACTCAAACAACAAGTGTTGTTGTTTTTTATCTACTCACCATCAAATTTCACTGGATCCTATGAGATTTGATGGGGTGTAACTGTAACCATTAAAATCATTTTGAATCTTATAATTGTGTTGGTTACAACCAATTTACAAATGTACTGCAATCTATAAATTCATGTAGTAATGCAGCACAATTATAGCAATTGTAGCAAATTTTCCGCCCTTATAAAGGAAAATTTAATTTTTTTTTCCAGAGCCAGTTTCGTTTCGATAATGAATGTAACATTAATTTACCTGACAATCATAAAAGGGTGAGTGAAAATGACCAATCAGCCAATAGCATGCCTGTGACTGCAACAGATGCACGATCCGTAAGCATTTTTTTTTGTTGTTGTTGATTTTAGAAATTTTTATTTTGCACGATTTTTTCATTGTAGCTACAATTTTGTTGTTATATTAAAGTCATCCTGACAATTTATTTGTTTTTATGTGGAATTCTAGGTATTATATGATGGTAAATTGTCAAGTGCAATCGTGTTCATGTATAATCCGGTAGCTACAGACAGTCAACTATGTTTACAATCAGCACCCAAGGGAAATATATCTTACTTTGTTCATACACCGCATGCTCTCATGTTACAAGTAAGTAAATTCATTTTGTTTAGATCTAATCAAAAATTGAATTTCTGTCGTGTCTTTTTGATAAAGGACGTGAAAGCTGTGATTACACATTCCATCCATAGTACATTGAATTCTATAGGTGGTATCCAGGTGTTGTTCCCTTTATTTTCACAATTGGATTTGCCTTATGAAATGAATGGTACATCGGATTCTAGACGCGATCCAACTTTATGGTAATTGCTTTTATTATTATTGAATATTATTGTTGTTATAAATGCTATCAGATTGTTTGAATTCAATTTATTTATTTTGTTTTTTAGCTCAAAATTATTGGGTTTCATTTGTGAATTAGTTGAAACATCACAAACAGTTCAACAACATATGATACAAAATCGTGGTTTCTTGGTTATTAGTTTTATGTTACAACGTTCATCTAGAGAACATCTAACATTAGATGTACTAGGATCGTTTTTAAATTTAACAAAATACCTCGTTACCTGTCTTAGTGCCAATAGTGAGCTCCTCCTCAAACAGGTATGTTTAATTAATTAATAATAATTGAAAAAACAAATTACAACAAAAGAAATGATACAAAAAACAACTGTATTGAAACAAATAAGAGTAAACTGTGGGTAGGAAAATTTATATACAAAGGCTTCTTCTCTTTCATTCTAAAAATACTCATATTGATAAAGAGTGCTTCTATAGGACTACTTATATATGTGGAGATTAAGCTCCAACTATAACTTACTCTTATTTAAAAAAAAAACGACATACATTTCATTTTTGCATGTTTTCTGAGATAAAACCAACAATAAAAATAACGATTAAATGTAGCATGAATGTTATGTTTCTATTATTAAAACCAGTACTTATCCAAGCATGTTTTTTTATTAAAATTTCATTCATTTTCATTTATTTATGCTTCTCTATTGTGTTGTTTCTATACAGGGTGAATTAGCCGAAGATACAGTTTCCGTTCTTTTAAGGAAACGAACAAAACAAGGATAAAGAGTACTCTGTCTAAAAGTGACTTAATAACAAAATGGAACTCCGAAATATGTAGATTATGCCGAATTTTTTTCATTTTCAAAAATTCTAATTTTCATTGCAAACATTTTTTTCGATGTTTCGAATTTTAGTTGACCTACTTTTAGAGGTCAATTACTCTGTTTATTTTGCCTGCACAATGAATTCATTGTCAGATGTGCATCGATTCATTTGAAATACCTATTTTACTGTTTTTTTTTTAAGTGCGTTAGCGATGTTTCCATTAAACAATTGTCAATTGTTTACTTCAACGTTTCTTCTTATCATTACATCAACAAATTTTAGTTTAAGCATGTATCATTTACTTCACCCATTGACCTGCTTATAAATAGAATTTCTATTTGAATTACGAAAAATTTTCATGAAAATGACGATTTTTGAAAACGAAAATTTTTGTCACATTTCGGAATTTCGGCTGTAGTGGTTCTTCTTTTTGCCATCAAGTCATTTTTAGACAGAGTACTCTCTACATTTGCGTTTTTGTTACGTTTCTCTAAAAAAAATATGGAAACTGTAATTTCGGCTGATTCACTCTGTATATTTGAAAAATAATAATAATAATAAAAAACATTATGGGTAAGTACAGGGGAACAGTTTGATCCATTTTGATTTAGTTGTTTTGCTTCTCGTTCCTAACATGGCAGCTACTCGACCATATATTATTTAATCCATCATTATGGGTACATACAAATCCAATGGTACAAGCAAAATTATATAGTTATTTATCATCAGAATTCTTATCAGATACGCAAATTTATTCGAATGTACGTCGTGTATCAACTGTACTACAAACAATACATACATTAAAATATTATTATTGGGTTGTTAATCCACGAGCGAAAAGCGGCATCATTCCTAAAGGATTAGGTGAGATTTATTTTCTGTTTTGATAAATAATACTCTAATATAGAAGTAGGCTGTGATGGATATTATTATTATTGTTATTATTATTCTAGATGGTCCACGACCGGATAATAAAGAAATCCATAGTATTCGTCAATTTATTTTATTATTTTTGAAACAATTAATAATGGTTGGTAATGGTGTTAAAGATGATGAATTACAAAGTATATTGAATTATTTAACAACAATACATGAAAACGAGAATTTACATGATGTATTACAAATGTTAATTAGTTTAATGAGTGAACATCCATCATCAATGGTACCAGCATTTGATGTAAAACAAGGAATACGTACAATCTTCAAATTATTAGCATCAGAAAGTCAACTAATACGTTTACAAGCATTAAAATTATTAGGATTTTTTCTAAGTCGTAGTACACATAAACGTAAATATGATGTTATGAGTCCATATAATTTATATACATTATTATCAGAACGATTATTATTAAATGAAGATGTTTTAACTATACCAACATATAATGTTTTATATGAAATTATGACGGAACATATTAGTCAACAAATTTTATATACAAGACATCCGGAACCAGAATCCCATTTCCGTTTAGAAAATCCTAGTAAGTTGTTCTCTAAATCAACGTATGTTTTGTTAGTTTGATGCGCCATCTGTTGGTGTTATTTTTAAATAATTTTTATGATTCAAACTACAACATACGTTTCTTAATATTGTTATAATTGATTTTATTTTTGTTGTTATTATTAGTGATTTTAAAAGTTGTTGCAACATTAGTACGCCAATCAAAACAAACTGAACATTTATTAGAAGTTAAAAAAATCTTCTTATCAGATATGACATTATTATGTAATAATAATCGTGAAAATCGTCGTACTGTATTACAAATGTCTGTATGGCAAGAATGGTTAATAGCAATGGCATATATACATCCGAAAAATCAAGAAGAACAAAAAATCTCCGATATGGTATATTCATTATTTCGTATGTTATTACATCATGCTATTAAATATGAATATGGTGGTTGGAGGGTATGGGTAGATACATTAGCAATTGTCCATTCAAAAGTAAATTTAATTTTCTATAATTATTCAATTATTAAATGTTATTTGTTTTGTATAGGTTTCTTATGAAGAATTTAAATTACAATTTGCTCAAATGTACGAACATTATGAACGTCATCGTGCTGATAATATAACCGATCCTTTAGTACGTCAACAACATCCGATTAGTACAATATCCGGATGGGATCAACAACAACAACAACAACAACAAGAAATAAGTAGTGGTAAAACTGAATCAATATGTAATTGTGATTATAATTCAGTAGCAGTAACAACAGCAACAACAACAATATCAACATCAACAACAACAACACAAAAAGATGATAATAGTGAAGGTGTATCATTAGATTCAAGGACTAGTGATTTATATAGTGATAATAATATAAATATAAAACAACAATATATAGATGATGATAATAATATATCATTATCATTAAATCATTCACCAATATGTAATGGTATACATAATGAAACAACAACAGCAACAACAAGTTCAAGTATTAATAGTCCATTACATCAACAACAACATGTTGATGATGATGAATTAACAAAAATTGAAATTGTTGAAGAAATTGTACAAGAAATTTTAAATAAATCAGAAAAATTATTAGAATTGGATGTTGTTGAACAAGAGGAACCTCAACAACAACAACAACAAATAGTTATTGTACAAGATGAAGAATTAGTGCAAGCTGTAAATGAAGTTGTTAATAACAACAACAACAATAATAATAATAAATATAATAATAATAATGAAGTTGATAAAATACAGGATAGTGAATCTGAACGTTATTCAACCCCAATTGAAGACGATATTGTTGATAAAAAAGATAATGACAATAATGTTGAACATGATGATAAACAAGAAATTTTAAATTCTAGTGATAATAATAATAAATTATTGACTGATAATAAAAATATTGTGCCAATTGTTGAAAATAATAGTGCTGTGTCTGTTGTAGAATTAGAGCCGTCCATATCTAGTCTAGATGATAATATTATTAAAAATAATAATGATAATAATCAAGAAGGCACTGATAGTGAAACAACAACAACAACAACTACAACTATTACAAATCAAGTGCCTATTGATAATAAAATATTAACAATTTCTTCTCAAATCTGTGATCCTAATCGTCATAATAGTGACTTGATCGCCGAAATTGATAATAATCAACAATTAGAACAACAAGAACAACAACAACAACAAGATACTGAGAATGTTGATGGTAATGATGAGAAACGACCACGTAGTGCTTCAACATCAACACAAGTTGATTTAAATCATTTTGATGACACAGCTGCTACTACTACTGCTGCTACAGTTATAGCAACAACTACAACAACAACAACAACAACAACAACAACAAATGTGAAACGTTCAAAATCTGGTTCGTCATCAACACGACCAATGTTTAGTCCAGGACCAACACGTCCACCATTTCGTATACCAGAATTTAAATGGTCATACATACATCAACGTTTATTATCGGATGTATTATTTTCATTAGAAACTGATATACAAGTATGGCGTAGTCATTCAACAAAATCAGTATTAGATTTTGTGAATAGTAGTGAAAATGCAATTTTCGTTGTTAATACTGTACATTTAATATCACAATTAGCTGACAATCTTATAATTGCTTGTGGTGGATTATTGCCTTTATTAGCTTCAGCTACATCGCCTAATGTGAGGATTTTCTTTAAATTTTCTCCCATATTATTTTTAACGTTTATTTTTTTGTTTTTTTGTTTTTCCATAGAGTGAATTAGATGTTATTGAACCAACGCAGGGTATGCCAATTGAGGTTGCTGTATCATTTTTACAAAGACTTGTAAATATGGCTGATGTACTTATATTTGCTAGTTCATTGAATTTTGGTGAATTAGAAGCTGAGAAAAATATGTCCAGTGGTGGTATTTTACGACAATGTTTACGTTTGGTATGTTGATTAAACACATTTTGTAAATATTCAAAATTTATTTTTAAAAATACACCAATCGATAGATTAAAAGAAATGTTGGTGTATTGTTAATATAAATATAAATATTAGCAAATAAAAAACAATCCAGAGATTATTTTTTGTTTTGTTGTAAAAAAATGTACATAATTGTAGCATGATTTTCTGTCACTTTATGTAATTTTTTTGTTTCGTTTTGTGTAAATAAATTTTTGCTATTTTTTTGTGTGTAATTCTGTGTATATTAGGTATGCACTTGTGCAGTACGAAATTGTTTGGAGTGTAAAGAAAGAAGCCGTCCGCACCACACGATTGCACATGCAACACATAATTCGACAACAACAACAACAGCAACAACACATAAAGCGGCACATTTACAATCATTTATAAGGGGTGGGCAAAATTCGCCCAAAGTAAGCATTAATGTTCATCTATTGATTTATCCCACAATTTTTTTTTTCTATAATCATTTATAGAATATTGCTGAGAATTTATCACAATCAACACCAGTGAAAGATCCTGAAAAATTATTACAAGATATGGATGTGAATCGTTTACGTGCTGTAATTTATAGAGATGTGGTGAGAACATTTATACAGGCATTAAATTAATTTTTAATTAAAATTAATTGTAATTAATTTAATTAATTATAGGAAGAAACAAAACAAGCACAATTCTTATCATTAGCAATTGTTTATTTCATCTCAGTATTGATGGTATCGAAATATCGTGATATATTAGAACCACCAGTTTCTATACGACCACCTAGTCCAATTCCGATACGAAATAATGGTACAACACATCATTCCAATAGTCCACAAGGTAGTTTTTCGATATATTATTCAAATAATTGATAACAATAATAATAATAATACATAGCAAAGCTGTTAAAAAAAATCACAAACACGCTTTCACGTAGCACTTTTATTATTGATAATAATAAATTACAAAAAGTGCAAAACAAATATATTAATTTGGAATTGTATTGTTTCTCTTTTTTTGTGTGTCTGTTTTGCTTCCAACGATTATTCAACAATCACCAACAACAACAACAATCAACCATCAATCAACAATAAAATTAGAAGGAAGTGCTCGTCCTTTATTTCCACAATGGTCCCATCATGTTTATCCACAATTTTTACCTGGTTCACATCCTAATGCTGTATCACATCATCATAATTATGTCCGTCACAGACATAACTCATATAATATAAAACATCATTATAATT
>JAZBGY010000030.1:77843-135294 GCA_037414755.1 Lydus trimaculatus
AAAAAAATTAGGTAGGAGACCAGACGTTTACGAAAAATTCTTGTAATTCTCTTGGAACAGTTGAATATATGTTGAAATTCCTGCATTTGTTTTAAAAGACAACGACGACAACAACACAACATAGATGCGCATAATGAAGGTAGGAGAATATACGGATGTTGTTGTCCCACAGCAGGACTTATATGATGGACTGTGTGGGTCTTTTGGTCTGTTGGCTTCCCGCAGTATCAATTATTCCACATCTTCTATTATAGATATACATTTTATAAGAATATCGACGACAAATATTTGTTGTTTTTTCTTCTTCTCCTATCTATAATAATTTAATTAAAACCAAAATGAGACAAAGAAAATGGGAGAAATAATGCTGTTTTTTCTTTATTAATTGAATTTAATTTTAATTGGATTTGATGGTTATCGGATATTGACTTAATAAAGTTGTTTTAATATATTAAATGCTTGCCATGGATAATTTACATAATTTAAATGTAATTTAAACAACATATTGGAGGAAAAAATTAAATCCGATGATTGGGGAGGGAGACCTAAAACAAAAAAAAATAAATGAAGAATATAAGTGAAAATGAGAGATAAAATTGCACGCAACATGAAGCATGGATAAATTTTGACAGCTGACGCATGGCTGATTTATTACTTATGCATTAATATTATGCATAAGTATGAAAACTAACAAGGTAATTACACTGTTGGAATTTATTTCAAGACAAAATTGAAGAATATTTTCGTTAAAACATCACATATTGTCGGAAATTCACTACTTTTGTTTTGTTTTTTTTTTAATGATGTTAACTACAATACATTAACAGGAAAAGGTAGAAGGAACAAAGGGCGTTATAAATAATTACAAGAGAATTGTTTGTCTGCGGGGAGAATCCTTCACATCTAGAATGGTTCGGATAGATTTGACGTGTGCATGAATAACATGATAATGATACCCTAATTAGTTGGATTTTTGACGTGTTGATATTTACTCAGCACTAAAACAACAAGAACTTTGACGTCTATAAAATACGATTCTATGGCTATTATGAACAATATGCACAAGAAGATCCCCGTCCACCAATATACCTCTTTGAATTCTTAGTAAAAACATCTCTTGTTTTCCGGTTTAATTCATCCTAACAGAAGATAAATAAAAATATTGAAAAATAAAAAACATGGTGGCCTAAAACGTTTTTCAGCGCCAGTTGTAATACGAATTCATTACGGGGCTCATTATCATTTATTTCAATATTATTGGGAGACTAGATGGAGGTACCACGTGAGTCTGTTGAGAGATTTCAGAAGAGACTACAATGTAAGTTGGAGCCCACTATCGCCGGGGGCGGCCTGGCACTTAATCATGCAACAGACCAAACATTAATAAAATAATAAAACAAGAAAATGTTAATAAAAATCAATTATCATTTCTACTACATTGTGTTTTATTACAATTCTTGAGAAATTTCTTAAGAAATCCCTGTGAGATATGGGAAATTTGTATTGTGGTATATTTGAAGGAAAATGTCCCTAGAATTATATTGGAATGAATGTTACGAATAGTACCAGGAAAAATATTGGCGCCGTCTACCACCCGCCGCCACAGAGAAAGAACTTGAAGAAACATACATACAAGCCCAGACGAAACACGCACACCCAACAACATCGCCTGGTGGGTTTTATTGTTTTACCGTTTCTAAACAGGATATCAAAGGAGAATCTCTTTTATTTTAAATTTATCCCTGTGTGATCTACGATCAGTTTCGTGCTAAATCAAAATTTAAAAATAAAATGTCCACCTCTGTCTCTCTCCCTTTTCTACACACATACAGAGAAATGTGGGTACAACAAGAAAAAATTGTCAAGATTTTTATCTGTAACTGGAAAAGAGATTTTTTGGGAGAGGATTTTTTTCCGGAAAAAATTGATGACAGACAAAACTTTTATATATTTGTTTTTAAAACTGGTTAGACAACGTCAATTAATTTCCAAACAAGAAGAAGTTGGTACTGCTGTTGATGTTAGTTAAGAAGATACACCAAAAAAAAAAAAAATTTTTTGTTAAAACAGCTGGATATTGAAAATTTATTCAGTAACATTTCGATGATTTTCAAGTATTTTATAAATTAAATTGCATTTTTATTAATTTAGAAAATAGAGTTGGTGGTCTCGTCCATTTATTTTTATTTCTTCAATTTTATTTTCAATATAAAATTTATTGAAGTCCAAAAAAAAAATTGTGTAAATATAAAGGATAGAAAGTTAGAGAATCTTTGGGTGGACGAAGTAGTCTGTAGGGGGTCGTTGTTTGCCCTGTTGGAGACCATTGTAAGGCCGTCAAGAGGTTTGGAATGAACGGCACTCGTAAACCATCTTTATTAGCATTACTATTATTATTATTATCATTATTATTATTATCTGTATCGACAATTGAATGTTTACTTTTTTGGAGTTAAATAGTCGTAACAGGTGGTGAAAAAAAAACTCACTTTTTTTTTCATATTGAATTAACCATTCAGCTGTCAGTTATCAAGCTATTTTGACACTTGTTGGTCCTTCGAGTTGGAACAAATCATACCCATTTTGCTATGAATTCACTTTTCGATATAGTGCAATGGTAGAAAAATAGTGTGTACAACTTGTAAAGAAAGTACATTTTTGAACGCCGTTGCTAATTGGGTTAGCAAGTGTCCGAGAATTATAACTGCTTTTCATACTCGTTACACAGGGTATGTTTCTGCTTTTGAAATTGTCCAAATGGATGCAATCGATGGAAGTACGTAATAGCGGCCTGTACCGCGCCCGCCCGTTTAATGGAGATTGTGTGTGTGTGTATAGTTCGATGATATCACCTCTTTGCACTTGAAGAAAATGCAATAAATTACAATAAATGGAAATTTATAAGGCGATCAAAAGTATAAACAATAATCTTTTGTTTTCTCTTCATTTTATATAATGGTTGAATTGATTTGTTAGCCATGTTTAGTAATGAAGAACGTCATTCGGCTATTTTACTTTTACGAGTGTACAGTTTTTTTTTATAAACAAATTTTATTACTTTTACATACATGTATGTACCTATATCAATGTTTAAATTTTTTATCGAGGCATGAAATAATATTATGAAATTGTGCGAAACCGAAACATTTCAACGAAGAAGAAAACGATGAATTGAAACATATTGGATTTTATTGTTTATTCAATTTTCTTTCATTTATTATCATCATCATTATTATTATTATTTTAATTGTTTTGCTATACTCGATAGATTAACTAAAATAGAATGAATAATTGTTTTACAATGTTCAAATCATACATCATAATTTTTGTTATAGTTGGTTGTGTTGGTTGCAATTTTCTTATTTTTATTGTTCCTGTATATAGTTCTTTATCATCTTGAAACTTTGGTATTTTTAATCTGATTGTTGTATCTTTCAAACGTAAATTTTTTTTATCGTCTTCTTCTTCTCCAGCTTCTTTTTCATCTTTTCCCTTCATCTTTTTTTAAGTAGGCGATGACAGCTAACCATTAATAATAATTCCTAATCTTTTTTTAAAAAAATGGTTCCAGTAGCTTAAGGTGCATAATTATCAATAATTGATTTTTAACAATATAACGCCACTATATTTTGATAAAGAAAATTTAATGAATTATCAAAGAGAGAAGACATAAAATTATGTAAAAAGGGGTATATAAATCGTATATAAGAATGGACACGCAAGCGGCTTAAATAATGACTGTTGCTCTTTTTGAAAAGTAAGAGTTTCCTGATGATTTCCCATGGGTATTTCCGGATTATACCTATGTGTTCGAAGGGAAAGTTTCCCTTAGCAAAAAAAAAAAGAAGAGAAAGAAATCTACTAATAGCTTTATAGATTATCTGTCTTTTTTTTTGGTGAAAACACCCATCAAACATCAAAATGTAGAAAAAGATAAATTATAACAACAATTCTTAAATAGGAATCATTTATGGTAATTCAAACCTACGTTTTTATTCTTTTTTTTTATTTCTTCTAAATATAGTTATGATTTATTTCTACAAAATTTTAAACGATTTTTAAGAGGAGATTGTTCACATTGACATTGACAAAAAACGAAACACAGCATGAGTTTCGGTTTAGAGTTTCCTTATCATTTTTATACTACAAAGAAAAATTGAGAAGAAAAAAACAACAACATAAAAGAGAATTTTGTGTTATTATTGCATACACACACACACACACATCTCATGTTCACTCTATTATAATAAAGGGAATTATAAGCAAAACAACATATGTCCCATCACCACAATGAAATATCCTGATTATGTGCAAAGATAAGTGACCATTTAACAATAAGCTTAAATATTCTTTGTATTTATTTATAAATTGTAATTTGAGATGTTTTTTCTAGATCGAATTTCATAAAAACAAAAAGGGTTAATCTGTTTTGTAACCCTCCAAAAATTTTTTTTTGTATGTGGAAAATTATTTCACTTGATGTACACTACTTTCCCATTGACAATAACTATAAATCTTCTAAAAATAGAGAGGGATTTGTACTGGTAATATGCAATCGGAAACAATAACACCCCCTTGCTTGTATTTCCACTTACTTTACCATTACAACAACTAGTAGTAATACAGGGTGGGTGGGTGGTAATCAAATTTGGATTAATCTAGGGGGTGCTTTGGAGCGAATCAGAAGGGAATTGTTAATGTTATTGTTGGATGAAAAAAACTTGAACAATAATTAGAAACAGAATTAATCGAAAAAACTAACTATTTTCCAACAATAATAATAAAACTGTCAATGTATAAATACCTATATTACACCTTGTCAAAATTCTTTCTACTTTTTTTTTGTCCTCTCCAACATTGTTTTGTTAGTAGAATTATTGGCGTTAATAATGGTCCAATCATCATCACTACAACTATCAGAAATCATTATCAAAAAGACGTTTTTTCTCCTGTTCCTTTGTCTTCTAGGGGTATTATAAAACAAAATGTTAAGACTTGTTCTTCAACTTTTCCATAATTTATATCGCGCGTTCTACTGCCGTCCTCTACCATACTATATAAAAGCTCTGTTATTTTATTTATTTATTTTTGTTTATATTTAAAATAAAATCCTATTGTCTTCACAATCAAAAAATTTGAAATTCTGTTCTCTTATTTGGTAACGAAATAAATTTGGTGTTTTTCTTGTTTGGAAGATTATCAAAGATCGATCTATATAGATACACGTATTTTTTCTTCTTCTTATTCTATATGTAGTTTCTTTGTGGAATAAGATCTCGTTTTTACAAAAGGGAGGATTTTATCCTTTTAGTTCATCAAAGTGGAAAATGTTTAAAGTTTTTTCCCTTTTATTCTTGTTCGTTCAAAATTAATAAAGCAAAGATAGTTGTTGTGCAAAACTATATCTATCTTTATCTTTTAGATTGAAATCGTTACATGTTGTGTCGGTACCTTTAAAACCAACTCGAATACCTATAGAGAGATTTATATGATCCACTCCTAAATAATAGTCTGATATTATTTTATGTTTCAGGACTTTTACTTTTGTTTTTTTTTTCTTTCTCTTTGCTTCAACATTTTTATTATTGAAGCCTTAAAGCTATATAGATTTGTTATTTTACATCTGCCTTCATTATATTTGTAATCAAAAAAAAAAATTCTACACTATCACTATTATATACAATTACCATAAATGAAAATGAAGAGATTTACATTTTTATAAATTGTAACTGAAAGTGGAAGAATTCTAATCAATGTTTATCGATGCAGAATGATTCTCTCACTTATCAATCTGACATTAAACATGGGGGTTGGTATATAGTATAGTAAATTTTATTCTCGGTACATTTATTTAGTAAAGACGTCGCGACGCTTCAACGATGCATGAAATGACTTTGTCTAGTATAACACCACCTGCTTTAACAATATCCCAAATAGATTGGTGGATAGTGGTTGGTTATATCATTATGATATGGTGGTAGAACAGATTAAATGTTATACACTGGAAAACTTTTATATTATACGAATTTATACCACGAGTTTATACCACCATTAAATGGTTCTTTATTAGCTTATGTTTTCGTGTAATCTATTGGATTATAACGTAAATTTGTTTAAAGATAAAATCGATAAGAATAAGACGAAAAGAAAAACAAGTTTAAAAGAAAAATTGTTGAAGCCCCAATCTTCCAATTATGATAATCACATGAAATGTTTTCGTATCATAATGTTGTACTTTAAATGCAAATAATGTTCTTTCAAAGAGGTATGTTGTATAAATTTACTTCAATAGAAGAAAATCCAGTAAACAATTCACATACGTATAAATATACAAATTATTCTCTACGTGTTTCTGTTTCTTGTTTTCTATCTAATAACATTCTTGCATTATATTAAACATTAATTTTTTGTTTTTATGAGAATAATAAAAATCAACAAAAGCGAACATTAGGGCGTAGAAACTAAAACAATAGTTGTTTCAGTGCTCTACATTGAGCTACTTTCCTCACTAGATGCTGGTGATTTTAGACGCTACGAACAGAGTCGGTGTGCGTAATATAGAAGTCCCTGAACGCTCGGCGACTGCGAATTTACTAACCGAACGGTCTACTTTTGTCGCTAGACCAAATTTGCTGTGTGCAATATCATGTAGCGATTTTAGTCGCTGTGTTTCTATATTATTTGCAACACATGAGCAGATCTGCTACTTGGCGATTCTCCGTCAAATATTGGATAGTTAATAGCAACCATGGACTTATAATACATGGACTCCGAATTCCTATGCTAAACAATGGTGGAGTTTCGTACACACCAAGTTTTAAGGACAGAGATAGCACCGGGGCAAGTTGTCTCTTTCTACCGGATTTTACCGGTTGGTTCTCCGTACCTAGCAACATTAACTCACGATCAGTTAGAAAGAATAAGACTGCCCCGGCACAAGCTATCTGTTTCTAAAAGTGGTAGTCTACACTCCCCCCTGCGGCTATTCGGAGTCCAAGTATTATAAGTATTATAAGTATTATAAGTATTATAAGTAGCTACACTGTTAGCGATTTGGAAATTTTAGTCGCTGTATGTAATCCACATCACTTGACGGCTTGCAATATGCGCCTGTCTAGCGACTAAAGTTGCTCAATGTAATCGACACTATACGTTCCGACGTGGGGAAGGGGGCACAGAGTAGGATGGTTAATGTATTTGCAGGCGCAGTGATGAAATGAGATAAGTATATGTATAGACTCCGCCCCACAAATGTCTCTATCGAGTAAACACAGTATAGTTACCCTTTACAATCAGTCAAAAATGATATAAAGAGAATAAGTCGTCTTTACTCAATTCTGTGAGATATTAGTCGATCTTGCTCTTGCTTATTCAAAAGTATGATAGAAGAAAGATGGCAAATGGTTCTCTATCTATTTGTTCAACTTTTCCCACAATCTGGAATTGTATCTCATACACTTACTTTGTTTTATTGCAATAAAAAGTGTCGTCAAAGGCTACAAATTTTCTCAGCCAACCTCTGCTCTGCAGGACAAGTAACGGAAATTGTTTAATAGTAGAAATGCAGCGATATCAATTTTTAGAGCATATCACCTACTCGTAGGTTTAAACATCCCTTAAATTTTGTAAGCTGTTCCTATACTTAAACCTATTAAACTTGCATGTATCTAAAACGGCACTTATAATTAACCTTTAAATTACTTCTACACCCTTAGTTACTGTCGTTTTGTTGTTATTAGCATTATTACTGTTATTTAGTAGATATGTAAAAGAAACTGCTCGTATATTGGGAAAGGACATGTTAGATAATAAATGACTTCCCACCTTAAAAGTTCAGAAGCAAAAACATAGTCATTTGTTTCCATTTAAGTGTCCCAAAGGGAGTTGAAGTAAAAAAAAATGGGGGCCGGATGCAGCAGCAGCACCCGCTACATCCATAAAAATAATATTTCAGTATTTCACTTTGATCTAATATAGTGTTGTGTGTATGATTTTCAATTTTTCGGCCCCCTCTTTCTCATTTCTTGAAAATTTATGTTATTTTCCGTTTCAGGTAAGTGTTGTTGTGTCGTTACTTTTAACATATCTGCGTCAGGTGGTGATTTTCTTCTTCTTCTTCTTCTACTTCTTCTTGTTGTTTTGGTGGTAAGTGCCTAACTTATATGTGGGGTATCAGCTGTCGTTGTTTTATCAAAATTGTCTTGTTGCCGCCACTTTAAGTGAATTTTGCGCTTTATTATCCCAGCTGTGACCGTCTTGTTTTGTAAATAACGATGTCTATTTTCCACCTTAAATTCTTTGTTTATGTGTAAATGCACTCAACTTGTTAATGGAGAAGAATAGAAGATTAACAGGTTATTTGTTTATTTTTTCGGTCATTTTTATCTAAGAAAACAAGTAAATATTGGCAATAAATTGTGCTAATTTGCGTTAAAAAACAATAATGATTGAAGAAAACAGAGCGGAATTCTCTTGTTTTGGATTGGATTTCATTCTGCTTGTTTGATAGAAACCTGGTCTGGTTTGTTTCTTCTTCTTTTTCGTTATTTTCAAATTGAAAAGAAAAAGATTTAAGTGGAGGAGGGTGTATATGTATGTATGTGTGAGTTAATCTAAAGAGCGCTTTCGGTTGATTTGGTTTTTACTTTTGAAAGCAATCTGCCGTTGGATACTCGACACATTTTACCACTTAGCTTAACATTCATCATGTCTCTTGTCTGTTTTTATCTCCTATTTTTTTCTCCACACTCAATCTCTGGCCGTATGTATACATAACTATTTGATAAAAAATATTTAAAGTTGTATCAAAAATAATCTTTGATTTTTTTAGTTAGGGGGTGGTGAAGGTAAATTTTTCGGTTAGCTTCTGTGTACATATCCATATTATACATATAGGGAACAGAAATGTGAACGATGAAAAAAAAACACGGTGATTCTCCGGCGCCTGCCCCCTACTGTTTCCATAGACCCTGGACAGAACCCTGTGGTGTGTGTGTGTATTTGTGTGTACCTCTATACAAAAATACAGGGTGTTTTATAGATATAATTATTCAAAGATTACCCAAATATTTACATTACTGATATCAGGATGTCCGTATGATGTTACATAATAGAAAAAATTTCATTACCTGTACCTAAAAGTAAAGAAAAATCAAACAATCAATCAATTGATTTGTATTATCGTATTGCTAGAATAAAGATAAATAGATGGTAATATTACAGATGTACAGTATTGTTAAAAAGCAGTGTTGAAGAAAATATTAAATTAATATTAATTAATCAAAATGACTATAATGGAGAGAGAGAGAAAGAGAAAGACAAAAAAGCACAAAATGATTGGCTATTAATGTTTGAAAAGTTTCGGTTTCCTGCTGTTTTAAAAATTTAATCAGTCTAGATGTAAATTAATTATGACTATTTATTGTTTACATATTGCCAAAAAGAATATAATTTCCAATAAAAATTCTATGTGTCTAAAATTTGATAAATAATTCATTAAGTATGATTAACAATTTTGATAAAAATTCGTCTTCTTAGATAATTTCGACAGATCAATGACCAGTATTTCTAGTTTATCTTTCCCAAAAAAATTAAATAAATAAATAAATAAATAACTATATTTTCCTTATTAAAATAGTTAATTTTGAGAATATTTGGAATATTTTTAGTTTTTCACTTTTCGTTCTTGTTGTTGTATGATTCTAAAATGGTTGTATGTGGTGTGGACTATTTTAGGGTTGATTCACTGATCGAGTCTTTTCCAATGACATCAACCGTCTATCAAATGTGGAAAAAAGAGTAAAAAATCAAGAGTACACACTGTCTTTTTATTTTGTTTTCTATGTATAAGAGGAAGATTAAAAGCAATGTTTTCAAACTTTTCTTATTTGTTTATGCCATCGTTAATTTATTCCCCCATTAAAATAATTCTCTTATTTAGTTAACAAATAAATAGTCGAATTATCAATAGATGTTTTAATCCAATTTGTTTTTATAGATATAGTTTTACTATTATTATTATTATTATTATTAATACATATATCAACAATTTTTAATCACCATGAAATTGATGATGAACAAGTTTTAAGATTGTGTGATGTTTGTTAAATTGGTAATAATAAAAAAAATACGTATTTTAATTATTTAGAGATTTATGCATTTTTGATAACGGGTCGATAGTTTTTAATTCAATTACAAATTCACTATTTCTTTATTTATAATTGAACTGATCGACTATAGCGCGTACCATAGAAAATTATCCACAATAAAGTATGGTGTTCAAGAAGTGTTCCACCTTATGCTCATACCTGTAGTGGAAAAAGATGTGTGTACATTCGGCAAAAATTGGTTGTTTTGTCGTATTTCACGTAAAAAAACTTTGCCAGTCTAGTCCAACTAAAGTTACGCTACTGATCCGTTAATAAATGAAGTTAGAGCAGTGTTTGTCAAGCTTTTTGGGTTAGCGGCACACTTTAATAAGATTTCCGCGCCACTGTAATACGATATTTACGTGTTTCTAATCCGCATTTTTTCCATTTTGATAAAAATCAGGTGCGACTTATAACTGAAATAAAAACTCAATTCGCGTCACACACCGGTTGGGAAACACTGAGTTAGGGGATCCTTTCGATCGGTCAATTATTGTTGGGCTATCGCACAGTGTACGTTTTTCACAAAAAAGCGGGAAATCTGTTGCGCATAGCTATACACCAATGATTAGTTGGAACGCTTCAAAATTTTCGGAACGAACTCTACATCCCATTATTGGTTATTATACAATTTTTTCGTCTATTGTAACGGTCACAAATTTCCGCATTTTTCATTATTTACAAACTATACAAGATGTATTTTAAAAAGATTCATTCGTGCGTTTTCAGTTCAATAAATCTCATTAATGACGTGTATTCTACCATTATTTATACATTTTTACTTATGTTATAAACATACATACATACTTATACAGTATATCTATATATATATATTTTATAAAATTAGTAAGATCGTGATTGTTATTGCATACAGGATACTTTTATATTTCGGGCATCATAATTCTTTCTAAATTAATTCCATCTTTCTCTCTTATATTTTCTCTTATATACCTATATACTTTTAGTAATACATACCAAACAAACAAAACTATATAAGCGTGTTTCTTATTTATATATTGTCGGCATATAACAAAAGATAGTCGCGGGAGGGAATAATTTAATGATGGTCGCTTGAACAAACAAGCCGACCGTGTAAAACACAGCTTTGAAAATCAATCAGCAATAACTCGAAGACTTATACATATAGGTACATATATAGGTAGATGCATATACATATAAGTACGTTATACCTGTGTATGTATATGGATGTAAAAAAAAAAACTGGCCTTGTTATCAATTATAATCGATAACATCTTAAATTATTATTCAACTATATGCTTTGCATAATAACTTTAAAAACAAATATTTCTAAACTGAACAACTGTAGATAAATAGTTGAATTATATCATGATTCTAATATTTTCAACCCTTAAGTTTTGTTTTTTTTTTTTGTAAGGTAAACATCTGCTTATAGTTCGATCCGTTTTTCTCGAATAGGTATTTTTGTTAGATTAGTGGTTAGACCCCCACAGTACCGACAAAATGATTAATACATGCCATCCTCATTATAGTATTAAATACGTTAATTACAATGATGATGATACCGCCTTCTTTTTTCCCTTCCATCTATCTATCTATCTATAAAAAAAAATAAAATGAATAAGCGATTAACTCCTGTCTACACTATCGTTGACCAATTTGACAGTTGGTTAATGCTGCAACAAAATGATAGGTTTGTTAAACTGTCAGTCAATGCAAACCGAAAAAAAATATTAAATAAATAAGAAACGAATAGGGATTTTAATAAGGTAGAAAATTTTGTTGTATAAAAATGACTCAATTTCTAGTGGAATTTAATATCGTGACTTCTATAAAATGAGAAAGTCAAATAAAGGAAATAGGCGATGATAGACAAATATAAGCATGCAAGATTTTAAACGATAAAAATTCGAAAACAAAATTGTTCATTCTAGAATAGGCGCTAGTAGATGAGTTTTGTCCTAAGGGGTTACAAGTTTTGCATATAATTATTTAAATTTTCTAATAACTTTATTTTTATTGAAACAAGCCTCCAAAACAAAAACTTGTAGGCACATTTGAAGATTTAAAAAAATGTTGGACTAAATCATGTTGATTTAAATGTTGGTTTTCCTATAATAAAACGTGTAATTTCGTTCTATTTTGACTATCACTATTTTAATATTTTGGTAATTGTTTAGCGATAAATACTGATTTTTATTGAGAACGTTTCAAATTTTACGGAAAAAATGATTTTTGTTTTGTTTGTTGAGAAGGAACGCTATTTTTCAAAATAGTTACGTTTTTTATTTTTTCAAAATTTTTATTAAAAAACCAAATAAAATGGACATAAATTAGTGTTTCGTTTTTTCTTTTGTTTTTTTTTTAAATATACAAAAACATACCCTACATTTATTCAAAAAAAATTTTGCTCTAATTTAAAAATTGTTCACACTTAAATTTATAAATCACAGATGATTTTAGTCGTCCGACGGGTCAAAAGTTCTTCAATCTTCTTCTTCTTTCTATATAAGTGGATTTTTATTCACTGGAATTTTGTACTTTGTTCCATATTTGCTTATTTTTCAAACACACACAAAAATTTTACACAATTTTCACAATTTTTCAAAACAACGTGTATTCGTTAACATTTCTCTTGTTAATCGCCATACTTGTTTTGCTGCATTCTCTAAAGCACTCGGTGATTTTCCTTTAAATAAATCTAAATTTGGTAAGAAATAATGTGGACAACGTCGGCATTGTAAACATGAAATTAATTGTAAAAATATTCCATTTATACGATCAGCAATACATGCTTCATCCCATTCAGTTTCACGTGGATGTTTCTCACATTCATACAACAATAAAGTTTTCATATGATAACTGGTGACAGGATTTCCAGGTAGATCTAAATGTCGATCTCTTAGTGTTTTCAAAATACTCAAACAACGTCTCCTACAACCACCTTGTAGCAAACGATTTTCAGCTTCTAAAAATGATAAAACCCAAGCATCACCTTCCATTGCCGATTGTTTACCTTGTAATGCAATACATTCTTTTGATAACAAATCAAAACCTTCTGTTTTCACTTCAACAACATGATTAGGATGTGGCCATGGTATTTGTGGTAATGGCCAATGTGATGCTGATCGTGGCCATAATCCAGCACATTTAAATGCTGGCGTTATTTGTACAATAAAACGTTCACGTATACGTAATTTAACTTCAGTTGTATCAGCAATCATTTTAACTGAATCTCTATATGAACATTTATCGCATGCTTGTGCAACTAATGTTTGAAAACGTGAACGCATCTTTCTGGCTGATAAATAACCAGATGCTGTTATAAATTCAACCCATAAACTCATTGAACGTTTACGTCCGTCGCTTAATTTTAATACAGCACAACCGGGTAATGTACCATCATCAACAAAATTCAATACACCCATTTGATTTAAATAAATAACAACTTCAAATTCAACTGGTGATATAACTTCTAAACCATCATAACGTCCATTATAATCAGTTAATGATGATATAAAACGTGGTTCTTGTACTTCAACTTCTTTCAATACATCTTGAACAACACGACATACTTCTTGTATTGTTTTACTAATTTGTATTTTACGTGTTTGTACTTTTTCTGTATAATATTTATTTAATTGATAAACCATTTTCGATTGGGCTGCTAACATATCCGGTGGTACTAACATTATTGTTGTTAATAATGGTTGTAATAATGATGTTGTTGTAATTTCGGCAAATTTATGGCTACTGGAGCCAATAGATAAACGTTCATCCGGAGCCACGTTTATTGTTAAATTATCAAAAAAAAAATTATTGATTAAAATATCATAACAAATTCCGTATATTGTAAGTAATATATAATTATAATTTTATTAATTGATTAATTAAAACTCAAAACGGAAATTATGATGGATCGTGGTTAACTCGCGAACAGACACTGAATGGTTTTAAAGTATAGGAAAAGGCACACCAGGTGAGAGACATTCCCCTACTATTATATTTATTATAAACTCGATAAGTAGGTGGAGTTTCTATTGTGTAAAGATACGCCCATTTGCGACTGCGCAACATCATCATCCATCTATTTAATATTATTTCTGTTGTATTGGATAAAACAAACAGTATATTAACGATCTCTTCATTTCCATTGTAGGAATTTTGTTACAGTAGCATTTTTAAGTCTGCATTTTAGTGAAAGAAAAAAAATTTTTTTGATAAGAAAGGTTAAACGTTTCCATGTTGAAATGTAAATTTTATTGATTTAAGGAATCACAAAACAAAGTATTAAAATACAAGACAAACGATAAAATTCAAATTTACGAAATTTTCAGATTTTATCTCGCTAAATTAGAAAAAGAAAACAGCTAGATTTATGTCGTATTTTTTTTTAAGTAGTGGATTCGAACATAAATTTGTTGATTTTCTGTTTCCATTATAACTATCGAATTTCGGTGTAGCTGGGGCCATTGAAATCACTTCAAGTTTGGCAACAAATATAACTGCAATACGGCTAATATACACAGTAATATCCAGACATCTAGGCAATACATACAAATTATGGGCGCTGGAGCACATTTAAGTTTTGCGCCTATGGTCGCCCCTTTGTAGAACTATAAAACGCCATTGGGCCCAGTCTCCTAACCGGGATTTGAAGTATGTGCTCTGCAATACGAATAAAATATACCTACAGTAATATCGGGACATCTAGGCAATGCCAGATTAAGAAGTTTAATAAGCTGGAGCACACTTAAGTCTTGGGTCTTTGGTCCCCCCATTATCGTAACCGGGATTTTAATCAAGTGCTATTCTACTTCCGTCTAGGCTCATAGGTACAAAACAAGCATTAACCAATCGTACGATTTTCAAATAAATTGAAGCGAGATCGAGAGAAAACAGGCAGGCGGTGGTCAGTAGAGGGTGTTTCTCTCGATTGTACTTGAACTGTGCCTAGGCTCAGAGGTACAAAACACAAGCATTAGCCAATCTTACGATTTTCAAATACATTGAAGCGAGATCGAGAGAAACCAGACAGTCAGCAAACAATGTTTCTCTTGATTTTACTTCAACTATATAGTTCTAGCGTTATTGCTGTATGTATGAGGATCCATCCGATGGTTAGCACTTGTACAGTGGAATTTGCTAGTCAATAGACACAGTTGTCTTAATGTAAGTCAAACTTTTTCCTTTTGATGATTTACAGACATAAGTTACAAGCATAGGCTCAATAGTAATACTAATTAATAACGAAAATCGTAGGGTAGGTGTGAAGGTTACTGTACTCTTCTCAGATATAAAAAAAAATGACCCCTAAATAACACATTCAGAAAAACCAATACTTTCATAATAATTTGTGTGAAATTTGATCAAATTTTATTGATAACCATTGTGGTACATGATTTATAAATAAAGAACGTCAAGTTGTTTAAAATTTCCACATGATTTGGCGCTTTAGAACTTTGATACCTCCTGCTGTGCTCTGTTCACCGTCAAATTCCGCTATCTATCTTTTCGAATGCTTTTTGACTATAACGAAATTGTTTGAACAAGTTTATTAAATGAATTTGATAATCAGTAGTAGCCCTTGGGCTAGAGATCCCCTTTTTTTTGCATAGGGACCATATGCGTATTTAAAATTGGTCATACGAGTATTTGGTATATATCAACATGAATTAACTAGCGGGCTCTAGTTTAAGGACCCCCTACCATTCAACCGCGAGTAAACTAGTGGTAAAATCCACTGGATTTCTTGAATTACAAATTAATGCAATTTTCGTTATAAACGATAGTAGTGTAAACAGTAACGTAAAAGGACTAATTTACCTCTTTTCCAAATTATCTTCGTTTATTGTTGAAAAATTACAATTAAAAACAATTAAATCCAAGCGTAATAATTTATTTTCAATAATAATAAGCAGTATAGTACAATATATAAAACTTTGAATGAATACGTATAAAAACAAACAAAAATAAACAAATAACTGTATACAACAGATAAACAATAACAGTCTTATTGTTGTAAAATCAAAAATATTTACAATAAAAAATAAATAATATCAAAAAATTTAAATAATAAATCTATGGCACATCGACGGGTCTATTTTCTATTATTCTATTCTCGTCAAAGTTGCTCTTTGTTTTATGTTCATTTTGTTAAAAATGTTTATAACATTTCCACTCTATAATTTTTCTAAACAACGTGTATTTGTTAACATCTCTCTGGTTAATCGCCATACTTGTTTTGCTGCATTCTCTAAAGCACTCGGTGATTTTCCTTTAAATAAATCTAAATTTGGTAAGAAATAATGTGGACAACGTCGACATTGTAAACATGAGATTAATTGTAAAAATATTCCATTTATACGATCAGCAATACATGCTTCATCCCATTCAGTTTCACGTGGATGTTTCTCACATTCATACAATAATAAAGTTTTTAAATGATAACTAGTGACAGGATTTCCAGGTAAATCTAAATGTCGATCTCTTAACGTTTTCAATATACTTAAACAACGTCTCCTACAACCACCTTGTAGCAAACGATTTTCAGCTTCTAAAAATGATAATACCCAAGCATCACCTTCCATTGCTGATTGTTTACCTTGTATTGCAACACTTTCTTTTGATAACAAATCAAAACCTTCTGTTTTAACTTCAGCAACTAGATTTGGATGTGGCCATGGAATATGTGGTATTGGCCAATGTGCTGCTGACCTCGGCCATACACCACTACATTTAAATGCTGGTGTTATTTGTACAATAAATCGTTCACGTATACGTAATTTAACTTCAGTTGTATCTGGTATCATTTTAACAGTTTCACGATATGAACATTTATCACATGCTTGTGCAACTAATGTTTGAAAACGTGAACGTATCTTTCTAGCTGATAAATAACCAGATGCTGTTATAAATTCAACCCATAAACTCATTGAACGTTTACGTCCATCACTTAATTTTAATACAGCACAACCGGGTAATGTACCATCATCAACAAAATTAAAAACACCCATTTGATTTAAATATAAAACAACTTCAAATTCTGTTGGTGATATAACTTCTAAACCTTCATATCTACCATTACATTCAGTTAATGATGATATAAAACGTGGTTCTTGTACTTCAACTTCTTTCAATACATCTTGAACAACTTTGCACACTTCTCTTATTGTTTTCGCTATTGTACCCATACGGGTTTGTACACGTTCACCGTAATATTTATTTATTTGATAGAGCATTTTTGATTGGGCTGCCAACATATCAGGCGGTACCAACATTTCTTTTTTACTTTTCGTTTTTATTATTATTATTATTTTGATTTATTTCTCGATACAATAATGATGTTACTACGTCTACCGACGGTCAAACACTGAAAATCTGGTTGCACCAGTTTTCAGTATATTGTGTGGGGAAGATTCGTTTTATCTATGGATATATGTATTGGGAATTGGGTGGAGTTATAAATCCCACCTTTTACTTTCGTTGGTAAACGAACGTTATTATGGGTGTGGTTTAATTTTGTTGTATAGTCGGTTGTATTGATCGTTGTCGGCAGTTGCCTATATTTTAACTCCACCTCCGTTGTCAAGGGTTACCGATGAAGCTCTCTGTTTTACCCGTGTTTTTAGTAAGAATTTTCTGAAATTTTCGTTGATTTATTAAAACGTATACATGTTACATTATTTATGGTGTTGTTGGTTGTAACAAAATACAGCTTGGTAGAATTCAACACACACACACACAAAAGTATAAATAAACCATTAAAATATTCCATAAAAATCGGAATTAACTCAAAGAAAATGGCGGTTAATGTTTAATACAACACAAAGGTAATATTATCTAACAGATGTGGATTATTGTCCACGGGCCATCTATGGGTACTTGAACCGATCGGTAATACGTACTTCACAAAAAAACGAAAGAAAAGAAAACGAAAAATGAGCAACAATATACACACGCCTTTTACCTTTATTGAATCTTTGAACAATACAACAATAGAAAGATCTAAACAATTTTGTATCATTTTGTACACTTATACCCCCTATATACAACAAAAACATAACAATAGAAGGATAAAGTAGGGAAGATTAAAAAAAAAATAAAGTACAAAATGTACCTTTTCTAGATCAACTTCTCTTTTTTTTCTGGTATTGTTAACATTAAATCCTGACATATCCATTGATGGGTAATCTTGAGAATTTGATATTTTCATCTTGTTTCAAACGAAAACGATATACGGTTCCAAAATAGGAATGAATAGAAAAGAAAGAAATCAAAATAAAATATACAAGATAGAAGAGGATAGTTGTGAAGTGTAATCATTATGAAGAACCAATTAAGTTCGTCACTGTTACACTTGGTAAAGTGTTAATGGACCATCACCTTATCTCTTGTCTCTATTATTAGAATAATTCATTAGAGAAAACTTTAGTAGTGATAGTAGAGCAACCGATGAAATTGAAGTATACGTATACGCACACATGAGATAGAATAATTCATGGCTACCACCATTAAATCTACAAATAGGTTTTTGCAACCCCCTTGGAAAGAGTGTCCTATTTTTTATTGGTAAGGAATCGCATTTAGAGCAGTTTTTCATCGCAAAACTCGTCGTTGCCGCTCACATCTCTAGAAACGACTTTTCATCCCTAGTTCTTCGTGAGTGTATAATATTCATTCTCAGTTATGCTTATTTGTTTATTTATTTTGATGTGGGACTCAGACCGTGCTTCCACTAGACGGGAAACTATGTGCGAGTTTCTATCAAGTAGAAAATCCCAAAAAAGATTCGAATGTAAACAGCCACAAGAAATACTCGCCGTGAGTTTTTCGTGCTCGCTAGCAACACTCGCTAGTTTTAAGGCGACTGATCTTGTCAAGTAACTCGCGCGAGAAAAACTTTCCAGAAGAGACCTGTCGTGAGTTTTTAAGCGCTCTCGCTGAGTTTTTCGTAATCCCCAGTTGGTCAAGTCAAGTGTACATATGTTAGCAACACGCTTGCCAGTTTTAAGGCGACTGATCTTATCGAGTAACTCGCTCGAGAAAAACTTGGCAAAAGAAACTTGTTGAGAGTTTTTAAAAGCTCTTGGTCATGTCTTTTGGCTTTTGGTCATGTCAAATGTACATACGCTAGTAACACTCGCCAATTTTAAGGCGACTGATCTTGTCGAGTAAGTTGTGCCTAAAGAAACTTGTTGTGAGGTTTTTTAAAAGCTCTCACTGAGTTTTTCCGCACACTTTAGTTAGTCAAGGGTACATATAAACCATGGGCAACATAGTCTCGCGAGTTTTAAGGCGGATTGTCTCGTCGAGTAACTCGCGTGAGAAAAACTCGCCAGAAGTATAAGTAGTATAAACACGGGGTTATTTATAGAAAATATGATTAACTTGTGCATATAATCTTGGAAACAACCCCACAGACGTTTTTTTGTTTATTAGTACAACTCGTTTAGAACTGTAGGTACATTTATCTCGTTGATGTAAATACATTAATAGGTGTTTGGACTATAACATAATTTTTTTTCTTCATCTTTCACTTGTTTATTAATTTGTTTTTTTGTTTTTTTTTTTTGTTGTTGTGTGTGAAATATGTTTCAAACTATCATCTTCTATGTTCTAAATGATGAGACAAGTGTTTCTATTTTGTTTTAAAACATACCGCCGCTTTTGAATTTATTGAATCATGTTCACACTCTTGTGTCGTTTTATGAAAGAAAGAAAAAAGTAAGGAAGAAGGAGAAAAAAATGAAGAAGACATCACAAACGAACATTATACAAAATTTCTTTGAAAGTGCATACTTTCAGAACCATATGGAATTTAGTGGTTTCTAATAGTAGTAGTAGTAGCAATACGGAACCCATAAATCTTCATCTTAATAGTAGGAAATGGTAGTAGTAGTGGTAGAATTGATGAGTTAATATTTAGCATACACCCTCCCAACTCTTAAGTGGTTAATTTCTTAATAACCATGACCTTTTGTGCGTGGTATCTTTCAAATTATTAAATTTAGACATTTTCTAACTTAATTAAATTGAAAATTAAAAAAAAAAATAATGGCTTGATGGTTGTTACGTATATCCAATAGCAGGTGTTCATTTGTGATTAAGCTCCACCTAGAATTGTTGTCAGGTGCGAACTGATTATATCACCTAGATAAGTGACATGTTAATCAAATATTTAATATTTTTTGTATGTATACGCAACAATGAGTTACAACAAACGTAAATTACATGTTTGTTTTTGATTCGTTTTGCTTTTCCATATGTGAAAATTGAAAAACAATAGATACCTGTTGACTGTTGATAATCATCAACAAAAATGCTTATAATAAAATACAAATAAAATACAATGAACACAAAAAGAAAAGAGAAAAAATAAACAACAGAAGATATAAATTATATGACATGGGTCTTTTCAAACTGGCGCCATGTTTCTTCACCTTTTTTTCCTCTTATAAATCGAATATAACGACAACGTCGCTATATATGAGCAACAAATTAAAACCACAACTATTTGCAGATGTTTCTTCATTTATCTAATAAAGAAATAAAAATGCCACACGTATTAGAGGGTGGTTTGGTTATAGGCATACACACACAAATTATTAAAAATTCTTAAAATGACTTCCTTATGTGTTTGTTTTAAATTAGTCGAGAATTTAGTCACAACTATGGTGGCGCTATTCTACATCCGTATCCTGTTCATTTTTCAAAAAAACCATCTCATATTACACGAAATTAAATTTTTATTGAGAATTATTGTGTGAGGGAGGTCTAGACATAACTTTCAAGATAGTTGAATTTATGGTATGTTGGGATTGTGTCTTGCAGAAATTTTTCAGCAAACACAAAAACGCATTGATCGCATTTCGGTGTGGGATAGAAAAAAAATGATGCAATAAAAAATTGAGAAAAGGGAATTTGTGTTTGTTGGGGGATAAAAAAAAATACAAAAATAAAATGGGAATTTGTGTGGATATCTGCGCGTATGTAATAGCTTAGACTAAGGCACAAGGACAGGTATAATAAATAACCGGACCATGGTTGTCTTGTCTGTTTTAATTACGTTTTATACTGTTGAGATGAGAAAAAGATAAACGTAAAGGATATCATATATCAGACATTAAATTTTCAACCATTATCGAATGATTCCCTATTATTTTCGATCATAATAATAGGAAAAATAACGTTTTTGTTTTTGTTGTGTTATTTTCTTTCTAAATTCATTGCGATCTCTGTTTTGTTATATTTTATTATTAGTAACGAAGGGGTCATAACGACAACTGGATAATGGATATAAATCGAATTAAGTTCCCATATAAATTGAATTAAAATAGGGCGCAACTTGATGTTATACAGATCTATACGAAATGGGACGATAAAACAAAATTACTGTCGAAAATATTGTACATTAAGCCATGTTGTAATTTTATTAGAAACGTGAAGCATTCATAGATGAATGACTTCAAAAGTCTCGCTCATCTTGCTGATTCATTATCGTCGCTTTATTAAATTGTTATCGATTTTTTTTTGTTTTTCTCTAATAAATTACATCGTTTTATTATACTTAATCAACTTTATCACCTAATTTTTAATAATCAAAACCATTGCGCCGATATTACCTGAGTCGTTCTATACGTCGAAAAGACGATTACGCCGATACTGTACAGGTGGTTGTTAATAAACGAAATCGCTTCCACTCTTCAACATTTTGTGTCAAATTTAGAGAAAGAAATCCAGTTTCAAAGTATTCAAATGATTTCGTTACAGTTGTTTCAAAGTACTCATACATTCCGACGTGGGGGAAAGGGGTATAGAATAAGATGGGTAACATAGTTGCGGGCTCAGTGTTGGAATGAGATGGAAATATGTTTAGGCTCCACCTCACGAATGTATGTGTCGGAGAGGCGCAATCGCAATCATCCTCTAATATTAGAGACTACCTGGACAGTGTCAGCATAATTGTCCCTCCGACTTAGCTAATGTCGACGCAGTGGTTTTATAGAGCGGTTTTTTTGAAAAAATGGACTTATCTAGAAAGTTAGCACACACTTTATTACACCACCTTGAATTGTAAGGGTATTTCAAGCTGTTTTTTTTGTTTTGTTTATTTTAATTGTTTTTTCAATTCTTCGTTCACTCCATCATCAATCTTTGTGTGGGTATAGCAACGTTATCATCTTCTTTTATCTTTATCGTCTTTTAAAACAAACTACAATCACATCCATTATAAATGTCAATTAGCATCTTACCTCAAACCAGTTGAGGAATATTTAAAAATCTCCCTGTCACATACATACCAAACAATCTACCTCAAATAATTAACAATCTACCAACAAAACAAGAAAAAAAAATACCAATAATTTTATCTGTAAATTATTTATTTTTAATTCTGTTGAGAGAATTCAATGTAATTTTGCACAAATTAATGATTGTTGTTGTTGTTCGTGTTGTTTGATAATTTTCAAATGATAAAAACATAAATAATATTGATTGTAAAATCAAAACTATCGATTTAAATAATCGAAAACGATGACATTTATTTTATTGGGGATAAACATGAGATTTCTCCATTAAAACTAATGAGCAACAGAATCGGGGTTGTTGTTTTTATTGTAAATTCCAAAAAATTATTTCAATTTTAGTTATTTATCGAAAATTATAGTGATTCATTGAACAATTATATACAGAAACGTTGTTATGAATTATTTGTAAAGATTAACCCTCCAGATTTTACAAATCGAGGGGTTGTTGATGATTTACAATGTTTTGATGTGTGAGTGGTTACATCCTAACTGTGATAAAGCACGTAATTGTTCCAACGAAGAACAATTTTTTAAATAAATTCCAAAAAAAAATCAAATAAAGTTCAATAAACCCCCGTATTGTCTTACCATATTCCTATAACAAATGAAGGTGTCAAATTACGTATAATAAGAAAGAAAAAACGGCCGGGGGGTTGGTGTATTGTTTATCTGTCCACACAATCACCTACACACATTCACGTGTAGAAAAACAACATCTATACAACAATAGAAGTAGAGGACTGGCTAACAACTCCCTTATTACATGTCGTGAAAATATCGACAAGAGATTTAGACAAAATTACAAGGGTGGCAATGATCGAGAATAGTAAGAGGTGACTCTATCCCCTGGGATATTGTTAAATATATATATAGGTAAATTATCTTATCCCCTTGTGTATTACTGGTTTCTATTTTTAATAGATAGAATAATGAGGGGGTTATTAGTATGAATTATGTTTGAGTATACCACCACCTGGATGCACCTTTACAGAAACCAGAAAAAGCATTAAAATATACACACACGTGCACGTTTTCCCATAAAAACAAAATCTCAACTAATGCAACTATTGTAGCATTCGTACATACATATACGTGGTAAATAAGATGATGTAATTTGGGGGTTTGAATAGAAAGCTTTTTATCTCTACTCATTTATCTATTAGAGTTGACATATATATAATTTGGTTTTGGGCGGCTATATGGCCAAAGGGATGGATGCTGCTGTACGGTTATTTGTGTTCATACAAGCTTAAAGTGGGGTTGATTTTGTCCATTAAACGAATTGATTCATAACAGATTTGAAGAGTGAAAACAACCAACAATAAAATCGAAGATACGTGGTTAAATTTTTTTTTACCTTTGGTTTTTTCGAGAATTTTGCATCCATTATCGTTGGTTTTGATAGAATTAAGCCTTGTATATCCGTCCATTTATTTTAGTTTTATTTCGTTATTTATTATAAAACAGAAAGAAACCCGACACTGTCACCCCGAGACGACAGTTCATGTTTATGTGGACCTGTTCCGATTGGAATGTCTAGATAACACTCGATATTCTTCTGTCTCTCCATTGTTTTACCTGCATATTGTTACCCTGAAAACAAAGCTGGGAGACGGGGCTATATAGTGGAGACATGAGAAATAACAACAACAGTAACAAGCAACAATAAAAACGAATAAATATTGAAAATATAAAAAAGACTAACGAACGATATAAGAATTTCATTTGAAAATCTCCTGGTTGTTTTTTTAATCAAAATAAATTTTTTGAATTATTTCAAAATAATAAAGATATTAAGCGCAAACTCAACATTTATACCAATGTGGGGCGGCTTCATTCCGCCGCAACCGCCACCACCACCACCACCACTAACAACAACAGATCGATATTATCACTATAGAATCAAATCAGCTCCACCTCCTTGGAGGCGGCAGCCATCTTGTTGTAAAATACAAGAATCTTTGTTTTTTTTTTGTTTTTTGTTTTTAGTCTTCCTTTAAGAAAACTCGATGGTATTTTATTATGATTACAGGTTCTCAAGTATTGTGACCATTTGCATGGTAAATGGTATTTTTCTGAAGTACGTGCTATATTTTCCAGGAAATATTTATTACAAAATGTGGCAATTGAAATATTTTTGGCAAGTCGCAGTAAGTACCTACAATTTACAAAAAAATATGTATAGTTTTTCAAAATTTCTGCTGCATTGACTAAGGATTGGCAATGCACTAGAAAATTTGAAGATAATCTTATCAATTCTTTGTTTTCTTATCATTTAATGGACTTTTAATAATAACCCATAATAATTAATAGAATTGGTGATAAGGATTTTTTGAAACAAAATTATTTATTGTTAAAGTTATATATGATTAAAAAGAAATAATTCAATTAACAACAAGACTTTCCACTATCACCGGATAATAACTTACGTTAATTAAATGTAATCTACATAATATTATGTTGATGATTAATTAACCTTTTAATGACAATATGATTATGTTGCGTAATTAAAGATAATTAATTTTGAAATCTACGGTTTTTTCTGTCTAAATTCTAATTGTAAGGGTTTCAAATGATCATTTTAATTAACAGCTCCACACACACCATCAAATTTAAGATTACTTGTTTGATGGTTAGTGGTTAAAGTACAATTCTATAAATATACAGACTTGGTGGTTCTAATACGAACATAGAAATAAATAACCAACACTACACACTCTTAGGCTAAACACATAGTGAAGCGGCAAGCAAAGCAACGATGAAAGCGGAGAGCAAAGCGGCGATAGAATGTAGCGTTGATAAAAATTTGCCAACACATAGTGAGGCGTATAAAATCGTGCTGCTATCATGGATATGTCTTATAGTTACCTAAGTACAATCAACATTTCTACAAAAATATCTAAAAAATCCGAAAACAATTTATACCACCATATAGAGAATTAGAAGACCTTTCCAATGAGGGGCTACTTGACCCCCCTTGCTATTTAAGACTCATTAGTTGGAGCCTGCCGAGGCTAGGGGGCTGACGCAACAAAGTCGCGAATGACATTGAAATGTGTCCCCCTCAAAACAAAAATCGACCTGTCTCAGGATTTTTGCTTGAATGACTGTTTTTTGGTCCCACAGAGGTTTTTTAATAAAAACACTACTTATGAATGCCTCAATTTCCATTTTAAGCAACGATTTGATAGCAGAGAATTCAAAATAGTTTGAAATCGTTGCTTTACTCGAGTATCACAGCGCTGTTGCATCGTTGCTCGTCGCTCCACTATACGCGGTTCAATAGGAATACATTGGTTTATTTTCGCCGCTTTGCTCTCCGCTATCATCGCTGCTTTGCTCGCCGCTTCACTATGTGTTTAGCCTTAGACGTTTCGTATAAGTTTGAATGGGATCAATAGTAAATGAGCAGCCAGGCTATTGACACTATCCATCTTGTTCCATTCAAGAAAAATCTTACTTCAATTCTTCTATCTTTGTCATGTAAATGGTGAAACATCAGCGAGCAAATGTATAAGACAAAGATCGAAATAGATCGACATTTTCGGTTAGATACCGCTTATCTCATTCTAACCTATGGGAAACCGCTAAAAGTGGGTAATGTTGGCAGAGTAATATTTCAATTATTGCGGTTTATAATTTGGTACCAAAAATTCGAATTATCGCGATTTTAAAGGATTAGATCGCGGATTCGATTATTGCGGTACTTTTCGTGGAAACAATAACCGTGATAATCGAGGTATTTCTGTATTTTGTTTCATGTTTTTATTAGAAACGCCAAGTCTGTAGGTATAATGAATCAACAAAGTCTTGGCAATTTTTTCAATAATTGTTTCTATTTGCATTGATCTTCTATTTTCTGCTTATTCACAGCATCGATTATGTTTGCATTTCCGGATCAAACCACCGTAAAGAAAGTGATTAAAGCTTTACCACGTGTAGGTGTTGGTATTAAATATGGCATACCGCAAACGAGGTATAGTTTGTTTTGTTTTTTTGTTCTTTCTTCTATTTTTTTATTGTTGTTAATTTTTAATGAACAGACGAGCTAGTATGATGTCACCACGACAATTGATGAGAAATTCAAATATGACACAAAAATGGCAACGTCGTGAAATATCCAATTTTGAATATTTAATGTTTCTAAATACGATAGCAGGTGAGTGTCTTTTTTTTGTTATTATCATTATTATTATTAAATTTCTATTTTTGAACAAAGATCTAAAGAACGGAAATTAGATTCAAATTGAAAGGAAATTCAAGATAGTCGGTCGGAATACAACATTACCAAACAAAAAAAAAAGAATACGTAAAGAAATTGTAAAGAATTAAGACATGTCTCATGCGAAATTAGCACTTGTCAGAAAGAGAAATGTGAATATAAGAGACAGTATTTTAAATTAAAAACGTATATATCTAGTCTGTTTTTCAAGTTAATTATAGCATCACGACGCTAGTATCTTTTCTTTACGTTTTTCCCCATTCTGTTAATTTATGAATCTTTGTTGTATCTGTTTTTATAAATATAAAGTTTGAAAAATAGATTTCTGCAAAATAAGGGGATTCTACTACTACTACTATAATCCACCCTGTTTCGTTTTTACAACTAATAATAAACTTATGTATCAAATAGGGGGGCTTAAAAGTTAAGTTGAATAAGGTGGCGCCTAATTCACATTGACATTCTCCATCCGCCTCAAGGCACACAAGGATTCATCCCTTTTTTTCCTCTCTTATTTCATGTGATGGTAATATAGGAAGGGTAGTCGTGCGTTGACGACAAACTCAAAATAAATATGATTCGGATAAGTTGTTGAAGATATATTTCATTTTAATGATGATAATTAATTACATACGTTTAACGAGTAGAGTTCGTCGAGTTTTATTTATAGAAAATTAATTTCGGTTTTTCGCCCCCTTCTGAAAAAATTATTGTTATTTTCTAGGACGCAGTTATAATGATTTGAATCAATATCCAGTATTTCCATGGGTATTAACAAATTACGATACAAAAGATTTAGATTTGAGTCAACCGAGTAATTATCGTGATTTATCAAAACCGATTGGTGCATTGAATCCAAATCGTCGACAATATTTTGAGGAACGTTATCAATCATGGGAACATGATAGTATACCACCATTCCATTATGGTACACATTATTCAACATCAGCATTTGTATTAAATTGGTTGATACGTATTGAACCATTTACAACAATGTTTTTATCATTACAAGGTGGTAAATTTGATTATCCAAATCGTTTATTTTCATCAATATCATTATCGTGGAAGAATTGTCAACGTGATACAAGTGATGTTAAAGAATTAATACCCGAATTTTATTTTTTACCAGAAATGTTTATAAATTCAAATCAATATCGTTTAGGTATTGATGAAAATGGTAAAGATATTAATAATGTTTTATTACCACCATGGTCACAAACACCAGAAGAATTTGTACGTATTAATCGTATGGCATTAGAATCAGAATTTGTTTCATGTCAATTACATCAATGGATCGATTTAATATTTGGTTATAAACAACGTGGTCCAGAAGCTATACGTGCAACAAATGTTTTTTATTATTTAACATATGAAGGTAATGTTGATTTAGATTCAATACAAGATAAAGTGATGCGTGAAGCTATTGAAAATCAAATACGCAATTTCGGACAAACACCATCACAATTATTAATGGAACCACATCCACCACGATCATCCGCTATGCATCTTGTAAGTTGTTTTAATTAATTGTTATTTGTTGTTTAATAAAATTTCGATTATAGTCACCGATGATGTTTTCGAGTATACCGGATGATGTTTGTATGACAATGAAATTCTTATCGAATAGTCCAATTGTTCATATATCGGCAAATACGTATCCACAATTATCAAATCCATCAGTTGTTACAGTAACAATGCATCAACAATTTGCTGTAAATCGTTGGAATTCGAATTATGCAACAATGGCACAATCACCAAGTTATGCTGATACAACAACACAACAAAACCAACAAATCAATCTACCATTATCAATGGATCCTGTTTTATGTATAAATTTCGATAATTTATTTAATTATTTAATAATAATTTTGCTTGTTTTCTAGCTCAAACTAATAATAATACAAATCAGAATCAAATGTTACGTCGTCATTTAGGTGATAATTTCAGTCAAAATTTACGTATACGTTCAAATTGTTTTGTAACAACTGTTGATAGTAAATTTTTAATTGCATGCGGTTTTTGGGATAATAGTTTTCGTGTATTTTCAACGGAAACAGCAAAAATTATACAAATCATATTTGGACATTATGGTGTTGTTACATGTTTATCACGTTCTGAATGTAATATAACATCAGATTGTTATATTGCATCAGGTTCAACGGATTGTACAATATTATTATGGCATTGGAATGCACGTACACAAACAATTGTTGGTGAAGGTGATATACCAACACCACGTGCCACATTAACTGGACATGAACAACCTGTATCTAGTGTTGTTATATCAGCTGAATTAGGATTAGTTGTATCTGGATCTTATAGTAATTATTATAATCAAAAAAATTATTATTAAATTTTTAATTAAAAATTTACGTTTTTAGATGGTCCAGTTTTAGTACATACAACATTTGGTGATTTATTACGTTCATTAGAACCACCACATTCATTTATATCACCTGAAAATATTGCAATGTCACGTGAAGGTGTTATTGTTGTTAATTATGAACGTGGCAATATTGCTGCATTCACAATAAATGGTAAACGATTACGACATGAATCACATAATGATAATTTACAGGTAGATATTGTTTGTTATTTATATAAATATTTAAATTAATTCTGTTTGTTTATAGTGCCTATTATTGAGCCGTGATGGTGAATATTTAATGACCGGTGGTGATAAGGGCATTGTTGAAGTATGGAGAACGTTCAATTTGGCTTTATTATATGCCTTTCCAGCATGTGATAGTAGCGTTAGGTCTCTTGCATTATCACATGATCAAAAGTGAGTTAAATTCGGAAAATTTTTCAAAAACTGATATGAAGTCATCTCACAAATTCTTCGCCTATTTATTAATTTGCGCATGAAATTCATTCTATTTCATTTTATCATTTATTAATTTGCCGTAATTATGAATTAATGTTGTTGCTTTATGTGTTGTTTTCAGGTTTTTACTAGCAGGTCTAGCTCTAGGATCAATAGTCGTTTTTCACATTGATTTCAATAGATGGCACCATGAATTTCAGCAACGTTATTAATTAGGATTATTATAATTTCTGTTTTAATCAAACCCTCACCTACTACCCCCTCAGATTTCTTATTTTTAGGAATGTAACGTATTTTATTTGTTTTTTATAATTGTTTTACAATTGAATTGTAGACAAATTTTATTTTTATTACCCCTTAACAAATTTTTGTGCAATATTTTGATTTTATTATAAACAAATTTTAGAATAGTTATATAGATTGGTAGTAGAATTTGTGGCTGAATTGTGAGATACGGACGCGTTATTAGATTTACTATCAACTATAAAATATAAAAAAAAGTCAATCGTATTTGTTAAAAAATTTGAAAAAATTTGTAAAAAAAAATATGAATCAACAAAAGCTGTGGCTTTAAGTAAATTTATTGTTTTTTTTTTAAAATTCGTTTTAAATAAAGCGGCACGTTAGTTAAAAGCTTATAAAGCTTGCACTTTAATGAAAGAAAAAAAAAAACACTATATTGTTGAGCCAGATGCGGCGCACTAATTTTTTATTAAAATCGATAAATTACAATTTTTCTTATTATTGTTTATTTTCAACTAATAACAACAATAATAGGGAAAATTGTAATATTATCATGCAAAATAAATCATTCCCTCCAGCATTATTATAATTACATTAAATTTAATAAATTAAATTTGCAAATCTGTCCATTAGATAAAAAAAAAAAAACATTTTGAAAAAAATAAACTAAATAATCAAACTTATTGTATATATCATATATAAGTGAAAATTGTTTTTTTATTATTGAATAATGCTATATTTAAATTGCGTGTACTTAAAAATATTCCATTGTGTATTATTTTACTACTTAAATCGATTTTATTTAAAAATGAAAAAAATAATTAAAAACAGGAAACTTGTACTTAATTGTAAGAAATATTGTATGTTTGATGTTAGCAATAAATATTCATGATTTATATAAAAGAATAATAATAACAATCGGGAAATGAAAGGTTAATACACACAACAAGATTAATAATAATAAGATAAATAATTATTATTTACATTATAATTAAAAATAAATGTGTTTTGTTCATAAATTTCAATTTCAATTATAATAAGTTTACCTGCACTTGTTGTTGAAATAAAATTTAAAGGAATTTTCAAACTAGTTTGGTAAGTTGTTTTTTAAAATTCCCACAAATACGGTGATATAACACAGATTGATTGATAACAAAATTTTTATGCCGAACTGATTGATTATGGAACACAACGAAACACTGAAATTTCAACGATTACGTCCAGTTAGTGTTGTGATGTGGAAGATATCGAACGGATAATGGTAAGTTTAATTGTGTTCTTTATAGAATCTATAATTAGGCCAAGATTGCTTAAGTCATAAAAGAAAATACGTATAAATTGACGTAGAGGTAATTTAAGTCAAAAGTTTGTGTTTTATAGACTTCGGTACTTTTAGCAGTACCTAATTGTAGTACCTAGATCTGGTCTATACTATACCTGTCTCTATACGTAATCTCTTTGAAATATACCTACTTATAGTTTGCACAGAGTACCTATACTTACCTAGGTATCTTGCAGAAAGTACCCGTTACAACACTCCTTACAACAGATATACTAAGGCGATACGTATCCTAATTCGTACTTCCCATAACTTGAGTCGAGTACTTATAAGTGGGCCGAATTTCGACCACTAGAAGCAACCAGTTATCGCTATCAGATGCCATGTTTTATAGAAAAATAAAATGCATATAAAAAAATTATTTTCGCATGCGAAGTACTTTTGAAATCACTAAATCTTCCAGGTACTTCTATGCAATATTTGCATTTATAAGGTCGTGATGTTGTTAGAACATATCTGTACCTTTAAGTAGATACTTTTTACAAAGATAGAGACGGATTTACCATGACGCTAACGATAGTACTAGCGTCAGGTCCCGAATCGCTATGTGGTCCACAAAGTGGTCGGTAAAATGTAAGATTTTGCAATACAGTAGAGTAGTAGAGGCTCGCTTAACCGACTTTCAGATTATCCGATCTTATTCTAACATAAATACCAAGGTTTATCTCTGCTTTAACCATCGCCGAGTGTCGGATGAACCGACTTCTTAAATATACATGCCATAAAGATTTAATATCTCCGTATTATCGTAGTCGGTCAAATGAGCTTCTACTGTAAAGATTCCTTTAGCACAAGGGCCTTAAAATCATTATTAGAATCGGGCCCCAAAAAATGTAGATCCGCCAATGTATAGCCTATACCTAGGTACGTCTCATTGTCAGTAAATACCTGTGACAACAATAGTAACGGAAACGATAGAATTACAATGTCGCTAAGTGCAAAATCTTCCGAATCAACCAAAAACAATAAGAAAAACGTTGAAAAAACCCCGTTGTTTGATATTTTACAAATAAGAACGCCAGTCGTCAGGTGTTTGTTATTTGTTAACACTTTCAGTGCTGATGAATAAAACTGTAGATAACAAACGAAACAAATTCTTGGATAGTTCACAAGATCACGATACAATGGCTAAATCAACTGTCCGATGTTTAGCATGTCCGCAATATTCTTTTGAATTTCTTATCACAAACGTCTACGATTGTAGACGCCAATACGCCAGAGTAATACGATTATAGACGTTAGCATTGCAAGTGTTAACCAATATTATCACCTGGGAAGTGTATTTTATAGCCACGAACGACGTTCCTCGTGTTACCTGTTGTTACGTATAGAGAATGACTTGTATAGGCTGTGGTGCGACTTGAGCAACTTCACCCTACGTTCATTCGTATAATTTTTGATTTTATAAGAAATAAAACAACAAATTTCACTCAATTATTATCGTTTATTAAAGTTAATAATTTATCGTAGAGTAAATTACGTGCATTTGTTGCAACAACAAAATCTAAATGATTAAAATTCTTATCAGATACAGGAAATTTTCCAAATATATTTGGTAATTGTTTCATTAATTCATCAATATCATCTTCATTCACTAAAAGATCACCATAACCGTAATGTAAAGAAATTGGTACTGTAACTTTACTTAAATCATACTGTAGATTATCACTGTTGTTGTTTTTAGAAACGTATCGTGAAAAGTTGCCTGTTAAATAATATTGTGCAACATTTTGTAACAATTTCACTGAAGTACCAGCTGGATAGTATGGCAAGAATTTCTCTAAAACTGTCTGAAAAAAAAATACAAATCTAAATATGCAAATGTAGATTTTAAATGTTTGTTTGTTTTTACCATATTCAGTTGTTTGTAATCACCACCAATAATTACGGTTACCAAATTCGTACAAAATTTATCCATAAAAACACGACATAAGCCTTCAAGTATTTGACTGAATTCGTAACGTCGTGGAAAAATCTCATAAATATTCCGTTCTTTCAGCATATGCTAATGAAATGAACATTTATAGAAACAACATGATCGTTATAGAAACTATACTCGTAGATAAGATATTTTTTATTCTACTTACAAGAATTACATTGCCACTTTTGAATAGAAATCGATGTATTGGATTTAGTTGATGTTTGATAACTGCTAATGGGGCTAATGCTAATAAAAATCGAATTTTTTGATTATATTCAGGTTTCATTGAACATAAAATGAAACAAGTTGAAACACCCAACGAATGTCCCACAAAAAACAAATCTTTCTCACCAGTAACATTTAAAATATAATCGATTGTTATCGGTAAATCATAAATACCAATCTCCTCTATTCTAAAAACAATTTTTAAATTTTAATATTTTATTCATTTTCATTGAAGCAACATACCCAAAATTCCAGAAACGCGAATCAGTATCTGGATCATAAAATTGATGATGTCTTGAATAGAAATTACCTCGTATGTTATACAACCATACATCATATCCATTATCTGCTAGTAAATATGCTGTAAAGATAAATAAATTAAATATAAAATTGTTGTTTTTTATTTTTATCATAACGGAATAAATTACGTAGATCTTCTTCTGGACCTCGAATCAACCACATATCCGAACTACCCAATAAGCCGTGATTGATGAATACAACCCGTTTCCGTTTCGTTTTTTGATAAGCTCTCTTACGACCCTTCGGTATACGGTGTAATGTTACAATATGACCAGTTGTTGTGGTAACTTGGTGTATATCAAGTTGGTAGCCGTAGCTTTTCGCTAGTTTTATCTGAAATTTTACAATTTTAGCATTTATTCAATTGTAGAATATTGAATATTCCGCGAAAAATAAGGTTTGTAACCAGGGCCAGATCGAATTATACACATATTAGGATTTGGGAAGACTCGATCTTTCCGGATTCAACGAGTCCGGTGTCGAATTCATGATTATTTTGTGGATCCGGGTTCGGGTGCGAGACCCACTCAAACATATCATAGTTCTCTATTCAAAACATAAAACTTTGTTAATACGCTTGAAGATTTGTCTGACAGTATAGAAAGAATTTTTGTGCAAAATTTAGCTGACACCGGGTATCGTGTCCGAGTATTTGTAGACGGATGCAGCAAATCCGAATCCGGGTACTCGTTTCTGAAAAACCCTAATTATGCAATCATCTAGGACGCAAAACATTATTTTTGAAAATGTTTCAAATTTTTAGTGAAAAACATCCTTATAATGCTGCTAAAACTAAAAGTGAACAATTAAAAAGAATCTAGCTAACGTTGCAGTACTACCCCATCCACCCCAATTCCTACTGGTTGCAGAACTAGAAGAGGATACACCACTAAGGGTAGTTATACAAACACACATTTAAAACTCTTAAGATACCCTGTTAGGGCTAATTGTTGGTTTTTATTACGTTGTCTGTCTTTTTAATCAACTTTGTAAACTGATTTTCCATTCTGCCGGCCTCAAATACCCGGCTACGCCACTGGTGAGAATTACAGATTTGTATCCAAGTAAGTCAAATGCTGCCCCCTAGTGATTACTAGTTGAATACCGTTTCAAAGTTTCTACTATTAAGATATGTTGGAATAAAGAAACTAATAATTCAAAACTTATAGGTTTCTACTATTACGGTAACGTTTACTAGTGGAGCTTCTGATTAAAAGATGGCGCTACCTATAAACTTGATTTACAATTCTGAATACTTCTTTTATCTATATGTGCTCCTGATACAAAATCGACATTTTTCAAATCATTTTCGCTGCACTATACTTACCATTCCATGGCCAGGCAGGTTCATGTAGGATCAATTTGAGTTTTGTATGGGATTTAGATTGTGGGACTTGGTTTCCTCGCTGTAGGGTCGCGCACAAGTACATAGATGCTTATAATTAAAAAGGAACCCTATTGAATTCCGTACGAACTCATTTTTTTTGTCTAGAGCATTATGATTCAACAGAACCGGGCCCTAAAATACATTTTGCACTAGGACGCTCGCTACTACTCTAGGCCCGGCCGTGCCTTCATAGATGAGATGGGATGTAGAAGCCGAGGGCCGTGCAAATGCGGGTGTGCTGCGCCCGGGCCCACCAGTTATGGGGCCCTAAAATGACACAAAAACTAAAGTATTTATTTATTGATTGTTATTGTTTCTAACATGTATGTAATCGAAGTAAGGGTCGTCCCCATCTGTATTTTTGCACCCGGGCCACCTGAATACATTTGCACGTCCCTGACTGAAGACCTGACTATTATAGTTAAAATTTGCACAATATTTTTATGAGACAAAAAGGTCCAGTTAGTTTAAAAGTCTAATTCTATTGTAGTATGATGACCGACCGAAATTGGTGTATACATATACGTAACAGAGAAATTATTTTCGAAAAATTGCGTTAAAAAGACAATCATGACACAACATCATTTACAATTATTATTTACACTTAAATACCAGTTTTATTTATGTACATACTATACACTTATGTAATCCTTACTGACTGCAAATATCTTATATTTTTACAGTCTAAATCCACTATAATTTTATTGTGTAACAAAAAAATTTTCGATTTCCGCTGTTTTTCACTAATAGTTTCACAAGATATATAATTATCATATTGGTCATTATTATTATTATTATTATTGTCTATTATAGTTAATTTTCTGTATAACAACAATATTATAATGTAAAATAATGCAAGGTTAACGGTTTCAGTATCAAAAAATTATGGCCACAATAATCAAATTTCATAACAAAGGACTACAAATTTTTTACAACAAAAAAAAACCGAAAAGATAATGACGACAATAGAAAGTTTCTTTAGAATTCCAAGAGCCACATCGAAATTATATCTTAGAAGAGATTTTCTAGGTATTTAGGTGTATATTTAAGATTTTTCAACATATTAATCATCAAATAATAATAATAATAAAAACAGAAACTTACCGGTGTTAGTTCAGTACGATTATTAGATTGTTCTAATTGTTGTTGTTTATTTAATTTTGGTCCAAATACAAATTCCCATAAATCATAAGTTTGACAATTATTTAAATTAATAATAATAATAAATAATAGAACAATAATAAAATTGAATTTAATATTAATAAATATCATTGTTGTTTGTTGGATGAGACAACACAACATCCCACCTTCTCAAACAACAACACTAAAGGAACAAATACCATTTGTAAGTAGTCGAGTATTGGACTTTTCAATTGTATATATACACACACACACAAGTTCCATTTCCATCCATCAGTATAATATTTAATAAATAAACATCACCTATATATGTATTGTATCTTTCTTTTTTAATAAGTTTATTTTCGTTCTTATTTATATTATGTACAAGGTTTTATTTATATATTTCATACATATATATATATAGTCAAAAAATATATTAAAATGCTTATTATTTTTAAAGCAATAAAAACAATAATACTTACATTTTTGTTTTAAAACAAATTAAAAATAAAAACAACAAAAACAATACCTTAAAACTTTTACAATATATTTTCAACAATATATTGAGCAAAGGTTGATAGATTTAAAGTGTCTCTTCCTATTATAATAATAATTATTATTAATATTATATTTATGTAATAGTTTAGCAAAAAAAGGTACTCAAGTCACTCAATAATCAACATGCTACTCTTCTTCCCTTCGATTAACTCTTGGATATAACTGTAATTGGAAGCAAATTTAATTTATTATCATTTAGTTTCAAAGAAAATACTTACACCGAGTAGATTTCTAGGAACATATCCTTCTTTATCACCCAATTTCGACCACCACCATTCCCTTTCATTTTCATCACCTTTCCTCAATACAGTCAATTGTTGTCCAGCTTTAAAACTCAATTCATCCGGTTGTTGTGCCGTATAATCGAAAACAGCATATACAACACCACCTGATAGGATTCCTAATTTCTCTTGAACACCTGTAATTCGTAATTAATTATAAATAAATTGTTCAAATATTATTATTTATTTAATTTTACTATAAAGATATTCAGAACATCCATCAAAACCTTCTTCATCTTCTTCACATTTTTCAGCAGCTGTTTCATGATCACTTAATGTTGTTGCAAATATACATGCACCATGTTCAACTAAAAATTTCACCATAGCAACATTATTACAACTAGCTGCACAATGTAATGGTGTCCAACCATCACTATCTTGTGCATTAACATCACAACCATAATTAACTAAATATTGTACGATATCTAAATGTCCAGCACATATAGCATTATGTAATGCTGTTATACCTTCATCATTTGCAGCACTTGGATTTGGTACTTGTTGTGCTGTTTTTTTTACTAATTCTAATTCACCTTCTAAACTTGCATCTAATAATAATGCCAATGGATCGAAACTAACACGACGTGATGCTGCTGTCGACGATGATGTTTTGGTAATCTTCAAATTACCCTTTCTATTATTATTATTATTGTTATTATTATTCATCAAACGTCTAGATGGTGATAGTGATGGTGATGATGATGATGATGATGATGATGAAGATGATGATTCTCTTATCAATTGTGTTGTTGTATCTTCAATCTTATCAATTTCATCATTACTTGATGTTGGTGATGGTTTTTTATCATCATTCAATTGTTGTTGTTGTTCACCGAAATTAAATCTAGATTGATTTAATTTCAAATTACTTCTTAATTTCGGTTGTTCACAATGTTGTTGTTTTTTTATTGTTAATGGTTTTGCTTTTATTATCATTTCTTGTTGTTGTTGTTGTTGTTGTTGTCGTAATTTTGTATCATCTGGTGGTTCACTTGATGGTATAGGTGGTGGTTGTGGTGTTTCATCAACATTATTTATTGTTGTTGTTGTTGTTTGACGTGGTGGTGGTTTTATTACAGGTTTTGGTGGTAATGCTGGCTTCTCAATTGATATCTCACCTGTACTATTTAATGGTGTACTTGTACCATTTGGTGGTGATAATGCTAATGATGGTGATTGTACTTTATTATTATTATTTGCTGTAGTTTGAGGTTCAACTGGTTGGATTTTTATTGATGATGTTTGATAGATATTTGATAGAATATTTGAATGTTGTATAGACGTTGGGGCTACACTACTTATAGGTTTTTGGTATGTTGTTGTAGTTGTTGTTATTGTTGTTTTATTATTATTATTATTTATTATTAGATCATTTTGATGATTTAACGGTGTGGCTATATTTTTATTGACAATATTTAAAGGGGCACTATGTACAGTCATTGATGTTGTCGTTGCTATTGCTGCAATCGTTGTTGATATGTTATCAATATTCTCTTTATTATAATCATTATTATTATTATTATTAATTGGTTCATTATCATTATCATTATTACGATTTATGCGATTTGGTATAAGATTGACTGTAAATTTCGTATTATATGGTAATGTTTGATATTTAGGATCCGATTTTGAGACGGTAAATTCTTGTTGTTGTTGTTGTTGTTGTTGATATGAATTTGTAATTTTATTATTCATCAAATCATCATTATTCTCATTGTCTTTTTTGATATGTGGTGGTTGATTTGTTATTGTTGGTGATTGATATACAGGATGATATGTCAATTCTTGTTTGATTTGTTGTTGTTGTTGTTGTTGTTGTGATTGTGTCGTCCGTAATGGTACATGATTGTACGGTTCAACTGCTGCAATATTACCACGTGATAAACCATTCGGTGGTTGGTGGTGTGCACTATTTAATTGTTGTTTCCTTATATCATTTCCAGTTAATCTAGAATTATTGATTTTAACAAATTTAGAAAAAAATATATAATTTTTAATAATAATAATAATAATAATAATACAAATTATTACCTAACTAATTGATGATATGCAGCTTTATGTGATGCAGCACTAATTTGATTAGCTAATTGTTGATTTAATAAACGTTTCTTATGTAAGCGTTCTTGTAATTCTGATATTCGTTTATCAATTGCACTCATTTCTTCTTGACGTGCTGTTAAAGCTTCCCGTTGTTGATTGAGTCGTTGATTTTGTTGTTCATTCAATTTATTTCGATACTAAAAAACGATGATGGTGATAATAATAATTAAGGATTAAGGTATTTTTTCATTAATTACCATAAGTTCCCGCCTTAATTTATCTAATTCTAATGCAGAAGCACTAGAATTTTGTTGATCTCTAGTTGTGGCTGGTGTTGTTGTACCATTTCGACCTCGTCGTAATTCTTCTAATTGTCGTGTTAATTCTTCAACTTTTGCAACAGCCAACGATAATTCTTTTTCTTTTTCATTGAAAAGTGCACGAATCGAATCAAGGTCACTTGCTGTATCAAAAATACAATTATTTAAACAATCATTTTGGGGGTGTGGGTGGTAAAGAGAGAAATAACCGTCCATAAAGAAGAAGAAAGACAGAAGAGTAAAGGGTGAAAAAGTTAGAAACGGTAGTAGAATAGAATGACATTAATTGTGTTTTATCACCACCATCACCACTACTACTACCACTACCACAAGAACAGTATAATTATATTGTAGCATAACTGTAGGGCAAATTGCGTACACATAATTCGCTACTCCAGTTTCTCAAAATTAAACTCGTTGATTTTCGCCAAATAATTAGAAATACAATACAAGATTGTATAGCAGCAGGAGCAACAGCATATTCGGGAATGTAGAAAAATGCTTTATGGAATTAATTAGAAACTTACTAAGAGAGATATTATTTTGTTTTTGATGGTCCACCTGTCCACGTAATGCACGCAATTTACGTAATTTTAATTCTTGTGCATCAACACGATCCCTTAAACGACGTAAACGTTCACTTTCAGCTTGTACCCTTTGTTGTCTAGCTTCTTGTTCTTTCAGGTAACGTAAACGTTGTTCTTTGGCTGCCAATAATTGGTGTTGTGAATCAATTTGTGCTTGTTGACGACAAGCCATTTCGCGCAGTTCACTTAATGTCAACTGCACACCGTCCGGTAACTGCAACAACAACAAAATTATAAATAAATTATCAATTATTTAATAAACAAATTTTCTATTCGAACTTTTTTTTAATATATTGTCATAAATAATTAATGGAATTTTCTATCAAGGTAATATTGTAATTATTTAAACAACAACTGAATCACAGTGAAGAGGAAAAACCAATGTCGCAATTTTTTAAACATGAGAATCGATCGTTTAACCCTATCTGTCACTACCTGTTGTTCAACCTATGTTTTCAAGAAATATCGATCTGAAAGAATATGTAATAAACTACACAAAAAAAAAAAACATGGAAATATGCAAATATGGTAGTTAATACGATAAACAACAAACAATACCTTTTCCAGATATTTATCAACACTTTCAACAACAATATTTTTCAAATGTTTCTTGCATTTTGTTTTCATTTTACATTTTCCATCACTTATCTCAATTTGATCAATTTTCTCTTCATTCTTACCACTATTATTAACAACATTATTAATTGTTTCTTCTTCTATAATTATACCATTATTTACAAATTTCTCTGTATTTGTTGTTGAAATACGAACAGTACGTCCGGGACGTGGAATTGTACCATTCTTACGGAATATAGCCGGATCACTTGGTTGACAAACACACGTTAACATTTTTATCCACTTTCGTCTATCTTATTCTTATCATTTTTCTTATTGATTGTTTGGATATAAAAAGAAACAATAAACGGACACGACACTAGCAATGATAATGAAGAAATTCGAATTTTATTGTATAACAGTCCATGTAGTATAGTAATAATGGTGATAACTGTCAAGGAACACCTGTTGGATGTAGTATTTCGTTTTATACACCAACACAGACAGAAAGCGAGATAATATTATGTATGTGTGTATACAGTATGTGTGTGTGAGAGGGTTGGTTCCGGGTAGTATACAGCTTTCAACTACGATTACAAACGTATAGACTTAGTTGAACTCCCCAATTTAGAAATTTTCTGATCCTGCTCTTCTTCGATCGTTTCAAATTATTCTCGAGTTAATCACCTCCGATTGTCTATTTGAAATAATAACAAAATCGAAATTTGTTAATAACTAGATGACTGAATCGTCAAATTACATTTTTAGAACAATAAAAGTTAAAAAAATATATAAAACTGAAAATTTATAGTCATAAGATTGTTAAAAAACTGCGGTTTAATTTTATTTTTTTTTTACGTTTCAACAATATCCGTAAATAAAGTGGAATTTTCTAAAGCGCTACCATAAATTCACCTATTTAAATCCTTGAAAATTCTCCGAGATTTTATGGTGGATTATTCCTATTATTATCAGTATCCGTCGTCCTTTTGAAATGAAAAGAATAAAGAAAGAAAATTATTAATATTTTCTACATCAACCAAAAGTGGTCGAATATACCACCAATACAATAAACCCCCCAAAAAAATTGATTAGAATTATTTCAACTTTACCTTTATCCATATACGTGAATACGTGACATTTCCATCGATTATTGTTTATTATTTACAAATTATTAGCGTATGGTTGAAAATTTGAAATAAAAACTTAATTTAAGGGTTGAAATTTGTATGAAAATATTAGTAGATTGTATTCGCCCTATTCTTTAAAAAGTTTGCGTGTAAACTTGGTATAAGTCGATAGATTTTTCTATTTGATAACAACTGAAATGGACGAATATAATTTGAATAAAAAATTCCTACCAAAAAAAAAAAAACGGAAATACGTCGTTTTTTATTAAAATTATTTTGTTTAATTACCGTAGCTGTATATACTTTATTATTTATAAAGAAGAAGATGATGTAAAAGAAAAACAAAAACAATTCATACCCGCTTGAGTAAGTGAAAACACAAAAAAATACGTCGCATATAACATAAAAATAAAGAGAACACACCACCTAATGAACCAACCCTTAGGAAATCACCGGCCGTACTGCTGCATGAAACGGAAACAGAGACTTGACAACCGACTGTATATGATGGTGGTGGTGGTAGTGGCGGCGGCGACGACGACGTCGGTGGTAGTTGGTGGCGGTATAATAATGAAAGAACTAGAGTCACTAGTACGCATGATCTAAGAAAAATATTCTATTATAGATAAAGGGGTTGAGAAAATCTGTCTTTTTACTATATTTTCATGTAATAAACAATGTTTTTTTTTTCGTATTTATTGACAAAACAAAGATAATTTTAAAGTGGTTGAAATCGTAATGGCATTCTAACGATTCAGTTTTAAAAGTCTTTCACCATAAATTATTGTTGGAAAAATAAAAACAATTCTGTAATTAAAATAATAATAATAATAATAATAACAACCCTGTAAATACAGCAAAAATAGCCGACTGAAAACGTTTAAAACATAAAATCTTTGATTTGTAACGGTTGGGGTGATTTGCTCTCGCCCTTTAAATAAGCTTGATTGAAATTTTAATGGTTACCTGATCTGTTTAATGAAATACCACCAGCAGCCAATAATCACTAGAGCATAAATGAAATGACGACGACAACGACAACCATGACAACCACCATCTGCTTTAATTATTTCACAAATGATTATTCAAATTAACGTTTACCTATATCTAAATTACATATAAGATGACACAAACATAAAGAGATGGATCAAATATTATTATTATTATAAACATTGAAAATTTGATCGTCATTAAAATCTACTTAAGGATTTTCCGATAATACTAAAAAATTAACAACAACGACGACGACGACGGCGAAAAAATAAGGAAGAAAAACCGAAATATATTGGTTTTTAATGCGAATTTCAATTAACGAGAGACGTTTGACACGTTTATATGAAAGAAATAATTTCGAAAAAGGAACAGGAGATGGAGAAACGACAGAAAAATAATAATCAAGACAGAAGAAGAAGATTGCATAATTTCCCCGTTGGGCATATTTCTCGTAAATCCATCAAATATAAGAAACGTGTATTTACCACCCACGAAAAAAAGAAATTGTTACCTGAATCTGAACATTAAATATATAAGTTGGTGATAGAGAAGAAAAAGGAAGTAGAAGAAGAAGCAAAAAAAAAACTAAGAAACTAGCGAATTGATGTTTTGGCGCCCTATCCCACAATTCCATACATCACCACATTCACTAAAATTCCTTTGGATTAGGTTCATATATTCTCTCTCGCTCTCTCTCTCTCTCTCTCTTTCTCTTCTCCAACAAACATCAGAAAACAATTTGTATGAACGAAGGCGACAGGAAGTGAATTTTGTCGACAAGATAAAGATAGATATACGTATATATAGTTATAGATAAATTGAGTGGAAAAAGGAGACAATCAACGTGGGAAAAAACACCTAAAACGTTGTTTATTGGGCAATTTTATAAATTTATAAATTTACAGATTTCTTGACTCATTTACCACAAAATTCGCCTCTCTTTTTTGTGTAGAATATATAAATAATAAAAGAAAATCGCTAGTTTAGCTAATATATCTTAGAAAAAAACCACCCCTATTTACCTACTCCAGCTCGTTTCCAAATTTCCCGTTCTTTTGTATTACCTAGATCTTAATAGGTAACGGCCCATTAAAGATTACATGTCCTTTATCTTTACTAAAAGGCACAGAAGGTGGTCCCCTTATAAATGTTGTTTTACAAGAAAGTGTGCTTTAAGAGCCACTAATGTAAGCAAGAACAGATTATCTCCTTTGACCCCATAATGGGCACATTTCCGAGAATTTACCACCACATATATACGACGGTTCAAATTCTTTTTAAATAAATAAATCTGCAAACGAAATTTTGTATTGAAAAGAGGGTAGATTATACATATAAAAAATCACAAATTCGCAACATATTCGCAATCATTTTCATCATCAGCAACAATAAATAAACCACCCCATGTTTTATATTCTTTTGTAAATATATTTCTTTACCAAGCATTTTGGGTGATAAAAATAGGAAATAGGTCTTCTTTTCACAATTTTCAATAAGGATAAAATTCTCTTTCCTAGATCAACAACGAATTGTACGATCCCTGTGTGTTGTCATAAGAATGTCGACGTTTCCTTTTTTTTCTGCCGTTCTTTTGTACCATTTAAGTTGTTGTTGTTGTTGTTGTTGTTATTGTGGAGTTAAAGAATATAGTCCTTGTCCCTTTACTCCAATTACTGTTATCAAAATACAAGAAAACTTCCGTATGGTTGTTAAAATATTTAACTGTTAATTGAAAAATCCCAAGTGGAAAATATTCTTGGCACCATTCCCTGGTTCATTCAAACATAATCTGTTTGTTTGTCTTTGCTGCTGCTTTTTTTGTTGCCACTTATTCGTTTTGTTGTTGTTATTTCCAATTCTCGGTGGTATTTATTTTTGAATTTGAAAATTCACTTTTACTGTTAGCACTAGTTGTCTGCTATCTAAGTGTATTGACATATAGTTTGTTAAGTGATTTAAGAGATCCAATAAAATAATAAAAAAATTAATTCACAATAGATACAGCAGCAACGGTTTGATGGAAATGGTTAAATATTGCCACCATAAATATTTTTACTGTTTATCTTACTTTAAACAAGTCCAACACTCAAAACTATAGTTTGTTAAGAGACTTAAGAGATCTAGTAAAATAATAAGAATTAGTTCACAATAGATACAGCAGCAAGGACTTGATGGATCAATATTTAAAATTTGTCATGACGACAAACTGCACAGATGTTTGTTTAAAACCTCAAAGCAGGTATGGTTTTGATGAAACATCTGGGGATTTTAAATATTGATTTAGTGGCAATTTTTCATCATTTCTATTATTTTAGTGATTCTCTTAAGTCATTTAACTTGGGAAGATCGTTCCTTTGCTAAATTTTCAAAGAAACATTTGGGGAGTTTGTGTTCAAGTCCTCTGTTGCTGTATTTATTGTGAACTAATTTTATTATTTTACTGGATCTCTTAAGTCACTTAACAGACTATAAAAGCAAATTGAATTTCTATTATTTCAAGTTTGTTGTCTAATAAATTGTAATCTTCTACCGTTTAAAGAATTAATAGTGGAATAGATATCGAGGGAATCGATAATAGACGAAATCTGTTACGTTATGTATATGTAGTTTGGATAGATTTTAAGGGTTTGTTGCCATCAGCTTATCTACACCTGTGTACTGGTGTATCATGTATACATTTATGAAGTGACATTGTCGTTACTATAAACACGTCACCATTGTCGTTATTATCATCAAACATCACCAGAATAATCCTACATTAGAATTTAAATCAGGAATAGACCACCACAATAAATAAAACGGTATTAGAGAAGAAATAATGGATGATTTTAATTTAATTAACAAGAAGTGAAAATCAATTTAAAGAAAAGAAGAAGAAGAAGAAGGAAAAAAAAAACAGATAGAAGAAAGGCAACAATTTAAAACTAAATCTTTCAACCAAATCTAAATCTAAATTGAAATAATTGAAATTCGGTCGAGTTTAATTTCCATTAATATGTAAATTTGTGTTTTGCCAAGCAATTTTGTTAAAGACAATGTGTACAACAAATTTAAATTTACAAATTTCATAATAATAATAATTAAATTTCAAATTAAAAACAATTAAATAATAATTAGATGGAGATATCCTCCTTCAAACTTACAAATTTTAATCCTGCCCATTTTAATGTTCTTTTCAAAATATCAGCACGATTAAAATCATTGTTTTTAGGTTTAATTTCATCTTTATTCAACATTTTCACAAAAAGCAAATAACTTTAGTCCTTTTATAAAAGAACAGACAAAATACTCGTAATCGTCACTATACAGAGATACTTGTCTGGATAGTTTCTTAATATATTTAGCTCAAAAACCGTCACGTGGCACATGCATCCACATCAACTCTCTCTCTCTCTTTCCATCTAGTTAAGAACTAATAATAATAATAAAACGAAATACAGATATAAACTGGCAGTGGCGGACTGGCCAGGGTGTCAGCTTGCCCAATGACAAATCGGCCCCCATTAAACATATTAATATGCAATTGATTTAAATATTTCGCAAAAATCTGTTTACAGTAGGTGGGGAACTCGTAGCCAATTGCTAGGGTGTCTATATTTAAAAAGAATCGGTTAGTGCGAGAATTTTTTTCCAAACTGGAGGAGTTTCTCGCATTGTGTCTATACAGACTTGGCGTTTCTAATACGAACATAAGAAAAATAGCAGCACTAAGAACTCCAACTATTGACAACACTCAGTCTATCAACATTGCTATCTTTGTCATGATTATAAGGAGACATCAGCGGACAAATGTATCAGACAAAGATCGAAATAGATCGGTACAAATACCGCTTATTTTCTGTTTATATCATTCTAACTTATGTGAAACTTGCTGCTATTTTCCTATGTTCGTATTAAAAACACCTAGTATGAATACAAGATGTTTTGTAATTTTCAATCTTGAACAAACTCTCGCAGGAAACACAATTGTGGATAATCCGCCACTGTAAACTGGAATGTATCCAGAAGTTGAGTTAGAATGGATAAAAAAAAATTGGCATACGTATGGTTTTTTAATTATCAATAAATATTATGAAAGATGAATGAAAAATCTTCCACCAATGGTTGAAATGATTGAATGAATGAATGAAAAGGAGCGAAATAAAACGAACAAAAACAATGGAAGAATACTTTCGATTAGTTCTTTTCATATACTTTTTTTTTTACTCTTTTTGTTCATACTCATAAAGTTTAATAAAGAAGAAAAGAAAAATTGTAGTGGTAGGAGATGGTGGTTGGTTTTGATCAATAAAAATAAATGTCAATGGTTGAGTATTAGTAATGACTATTTTGCAGCTTTCAAGAGGATTTCCGCTTCAAGATTAACAGATATTTACCACACTATACATTTTTAATAAAAATTTCTAGTTCTATTGTTTTATAATAGAGAAAATATGCAAAACGTCATCGATTTTCTTTCTTTCATTTGTCTACCGCCTCTCGATCATTCAATAAAGAGTAGAAGAGAAAAAAAAAGGTCAGGGTAAATCTATTTAAAACAGTTAAATCACTTGACATTTTCCAATTTTCTTCATTTTTCCTTTACCATTACCACCACTTGTTCACTACTGTGTGTATACCTACTATTATCAACATTGAATACAACGAAAAGTTTGAGAAAAATTTGCAATTTTTCCACACCATTCAACAAAAGATCACATAAATTAAACCAGGTTGTATACAGTGTGTATAGGTATCTAAATAGTTAAATATACATGTGTGCATGTGTGTTTGTGTGTATAAAAGCCTTTTTTTTTAGTTACATATTTACAAAAGTTGTTTGGGATGGAGATTTAACTCGAGTGTTTTAATGAATATATAATAGAAAAAAAGGGTGTGCAACTTTTTTCAAAAGTTTTTAGTTGTAAATTTCATTCGAAATTAATTAAAAATTAATTAATTCTAAAATTGTAAAGAAACAAAAATTAATTAACATTAAAAAAAATAAACAAAACGTAAAACTTGATATAATTGGAATTTTATGTATGGTTTATATGTCTGTATACCAGTAAACCGTAAATAATAATAATAATAATAATAAGTACTATCATTATTTAATTTATAGACAAACTAATGTTAAAATAATTACAATTTTATCCTATAAACTAATTAATGTATGAATTAATTAATTGCTATATTATTATCAATAAAATGTTATTTATTATTATTATTATTATTATTATTTATTATTAATATTACTATTATTAGACTGTCAACGTTTTTTTGTATGTTTCATTTTAACACTTCAGTAACGTGAAATATGAGTCTTGCTGGTTAAGTTTGAAGGAAAACTGTCAGAGAATCTTGAAAGAAAATAATGGTTTCACACTTGACTGGATGACCATTCAGACTTTCCCTTATATATATTATATATTCTCGTATACTATATTTATATATATATACAGGTTGAGACTTCATCTAGCAGCATAGAACAGTCTTGAGAGTGGGATAATATTACAATTATTCTACCAGTTATCTCTTTTTAACCCCAACGAAGGCCATAAGGCTGTCCCGGTTCTTGTAGTTCCTCCCATGTTCTTAGATGAACTGTCTCAGCCCGTATACAGGATGAATAAGCCGAAGTTACAGTTTGCGTACTACTTTTCAGAGAAACGACAAGGATAGAGAGTAATCTATCTAAAAATGACTTGATAGTAAAAGAATTTCTAAGATATAAAAAATTAGCAAAGAATTGCTACAGCTGAAAGCCCGGAATGTGTAGATTATGACAATAATTTTTCGTTTTCAAAAATCGTAATTTTCATTGAAAAAATCGAGAATTCTATTTATAAACAGTTTTAATTCATACGTAATTAAACTGAATAAACTAGTAATGATAAGGGGAAGCATTTTTGTTTCATTTCTCTAAAAAAAATATGGAAACTGTAGCAGCTTCTGCTGATTTATCCTGTATACGTATATATACAGACTGTTTCATTCAATGCTGCAACTTCGTTATTTACGAACGAAAAATGAAAAGGATAGCTAATAAAACGTGAAAGAAACGACTTGTAGTCTTCAAAAATTGTTAGGATTCGCCACAAATGGATGTCAATTTTGATGAATATGATGGATGTGGTAATAGATCCCACCCATCCAAGCTGCATCAGTTTTGAATAGATGGTCAAACTTGTATATGAACACAGACCTAATCGAAGACTATCATCCTTGATTAGTGGTTTGAAAATGGCCATATCATCAGTCGCGGTATATAGGTATGCTTGACCAATTTTCATTGTTAATTAATCAATTTTATTGGAAGAAAATTGAACTTGTATTTAGTCTAGCGTTAACATATTGATGAAATACAAAACCTTTACGATGCATCAATTCTAAATGTTTCTGTTTAATGGCATTACTCAGTTTATTCATTTGAAGATAATACACGTCCAAATTAATAGTTTGGTTGGTTGGTTGGAAGCAACTCAAAATACACAATACTATTGAAATCCCATTATTAGACAGACAGTATAACCTTCGTTGCGTGAATATTTCTTCTCCAAGTGCTTTGAACAAGTTCATTACGATCTTTTACCATCAATTATTAGGTCAGGGGAGCCACTATAAATTGTTACCGACTTAAAGATTGATTTCAGTTTAAAAAAGTAGAGGTTTATCTTGTTAAATGAGCTATTCTACAACGAAATTGCGGAGAGGGCAGAAAGTGAGACAATATTTTTTAAAATGTAAGAGTGACAAATGCCCAGCTCGCTCCTCTGTCATTGGTTTACAAACTGTGTTTTACGGAACATTATAGGGTTTATTATTTTATAATTTTTCCATGTCTTAGAGCCACTGCTGTTCTCAGACTGTATCATTTTACTTTTTCGTTCACAAATAACGGAACTCTAGCATCAAATGGAACAGTCTGTATAGAAAAATATAACAAATATACATTTATATAAGAGAGGAATAAGATAGAAATAATAAAAGGTCACGTTATTGCTATTGAGCAAAAATAAAGAATAAAAAAAAGAACCTCAGAATATCAGAAATACATTAAATACATTTAATCAAGTACTTATCAGAAAATATTGATTTTCTTTAATTTGTTAGCCATAAATGACAAAAATAATAGAAGAGATTTTACATACTTATATGAAAATATGAGGGTGGGTGTGTACCTAAATAGACAGATTTAAATATAGTTCACACCTTGATATGCGTCATACTTTATAACATCGTCGCACCATCATCAAAGACTGACTAACAATAATAATAACAATAACAATAATAATAAAGAGACCCAACCTTTTCTATATGCCTACCTATATTATAAAAACAGAAGAAAGATCAACCCCCACAGAATTTATAAATGATTCAATAATACAAAAACGATAAGGAAACGTAGGTACAAGAGAAAAATATAATAAAATTGAATAGAACTTAAATTTTTTTCAGGTCATTGATCCAACCATCTATCAGAAAGGAGAAGAAATAAAACGTATTTTTCTTCTAATAAAAAGAAAAGTACTTATCCCACGCTCTCTAATTCCTATCGTTGTTACAAAAATTATGATTTTTCAATTATTATTATTATTATTATTATTACGATTAAATTGTTGCGAAATTTCCCAAATTCTACGTTACGAAACTCTTATCGTTTCTATCTTAAATTTATTGTTGTAAAAAAAAAAACAAAGAATTTCACACGATTATATCAAAATTGGTCTATTGTTCTACTTTGCGGTACTTTAAATTTGTTCCTTGTATATCACACCCTTTCTGTTGGAATTAACCAATTAAAATTGAGAAATAGATAGATTTCTATAAATTAACCAATTATTATTGGTTTTTAATAAAATCAACATTCCCAATTGGTGTTAATCGTAAACCAATTAAAATCGTTTATATTTATAATCAACCAATCCGGTAATGTTTCTATTGAAACAATTGAAATATTCTGCCAATGATTTTTATGGATTTTTCAAGGATATAGTTGACCTTGATTTCAATTCGATGTACATATTATAAATCACCACCTGGTTCAAGGCCGTCAAGTTGTAGGTATATACATATATATATATATATACAATGATATTCTCAATATACTACTACTACAACAACAGTGGAATGTATGACGGTTAAAAAGTGGTGGTTGTTGATTTGCGGGTGTTCCTTCGACTTCACCAACAACTGCTAATCAATTTTTTTGTGCCTACTCTCAGTTTTATTCTCTTGTATCCATCACTTTACACAACCGAACATTATTACTATTATTATACAGTTTAACCTTGACGATTTATCTTGTTTGAGGAACATTGGGAAAAACGAAATGATTGAACTGTTTTGATGATCAAGAAAAAATTTCTTCTAGTAATTTGTCAGTTTCGATTGGATTGCGTCTCTTTTTATTTGAAATTTCATTCTTGATGTCATTTTTTTTTTTTGGCATTTTTATTATCACACTGTCTACGAAAAGTTCATATATGAATTTAAGATTTGATTCAAAAAGGTGTATTCATGATTTCACCTGAATATGTTTGCTCGTTTATTTTTTGTTAGCAAATTCGACTATTGTTGTTGATTTCATTTTGAATGTGTCACATTAAAATAAAATACAAAAAAAAAATATATATATATGGAAAAGTTTGTTGAAAGAACTTACCGTCTCACCGAAGTGATCTGGCTCCTTCATACCATTTCTCTTTTCATAAGTCTTTCCTGTAAAAGTTAACCAGATGAAAAACGAATTAAAAAATGAGAAAGAAAGAAAAAAAACGATAGAGAGTTAGTCAACTTCTTGATACTATCTTAAATATTTTTTGCGCACCCTATATAACAACCCTTAAGAAATAAAACAGGAATCTAATAACAGTAATCTTATTATCTTTTGAACTTGATAAATCCAAAAGTGATCTAACATTGAAAAAAAACGATGAAAAAAAATTTATTTTTTTTACGAAACTAGATCAAAATGTCGGCCATTAAATATTGATCTCATTAATTTTATTATTATTATTATTATTATTATTATTATTATTCTTTCAGGTGACCTTAATGTTTATTATACACACGTATTTATATGTATGGTGTGTATACAGTTAGAAACCAAGTAGAACATTGAAATTTTCTCCATTTCTACATGTTTGTTATACTTTATTCAATAAATTGTTTGAATTAATAACAATTTTTTTTTACTAATTAAAAATAAACAATTAAAGAAATAAATAAATCAATAATTTATTGTTATTGTGTTATACCAAATGTATTGTGTGATTATTGCCGTGATTATGCCACTTTTGTGGGTGGTATTTAGAGAACAACTAAGAATAGAAAGTTGTGCCACAACATAGTTTGATGCAATTATATTTTTTTATTTTAATCGTTTTGTTACTCTGAATACTAAAAGTAAATTATTTAATCAAAAATTATTGATGGAAAATTGTTAGTTTTCAGTTCAGTGAACATTTAAGTACACAAACAAGAAAAGAATGTTAAATTAATAATTTTTCTATAATAATTAGGTATTCGTGTTTACAATATTAAATTATATATCATTCCAAATTATAAGTACAAATCAAAAATAAAGCCGGTTATATATGAGTTATAGGTCTTTCTGAATCAAAAATACACAGGCTGGGTAACATGCCCGACTTTTGTCGATTAGTCCGGTTAATCGGAAGGGGTTTCACATTAACCAATAGAGTTAACACGTCATTATATCAGACTAAGCACGGCGCACGAGTTGATGATGTGGGCGTGTCTCCACGGTGACTTACTTCACAACCTGTGTATTTTTGTTCTAGAAACACCTCTAGTTACGCAACTGTTCACAGAGTAAACAAAATCGTTTGACAACACTCAATTCTTGTATACAAAGAGACAGTTAACAAAAATCAACGTAATTTTCCAATATAATACAAAATGTCAAACAATAAGGACGACATTGTCATTTTATATCATTATCATAGAGGATATATAAAAGGAGAATTTGGGTGCACCCGTGCATATAAAGAAATATGGATTGTGGGTTACTTATAGCAGCTATAAAACACTGCAAAAACGGATGATAAATTTTATTCATTATATATATATATGTATAGGATGTTACATCAACACTATCACAAAAAATTGATACATTGTTCCATACAGTTTCTACAGTGTCTTTTCTGGAATATTAGAACAATTTGTAATTAGTTAAGCAACGGGGTTTTTCATTAACGGATTCAGTGTTAAAACGCTTACAGTAAAAAATAATAAAAGGAAGCGACCTCTTGGTGATTTATTACGTACTAATCGATGACTGATGACCAGTGACTCTAAAACGAATACAAAATTATTCTAGTTGACGCTACACCACCAGTTGCGATTTCTAGTCGTGGTGGCGTCCAATAAATCGCTGTCGCAGAGAATCTCTACCTTACGATAGATAAATCGTTGTTTTTCTTTTACATTACAGTCAATTATATTCCTTTAATTCTTTATTATTACGCAAAAGTGCTCTCTTTTCAATTCCAGTAGATACGTTATTAGAAATTTCGACAGCACATATATAGACAGACTTAAGTCAAAACTGCGACTAAACTATCTCCATATCCTTGCCTCTACGTGTCACTCATTGGGATAGGGCGATACTCGCGACTCAGCGATTATTTAGACGCAAGTGGCGGCCTGGCCTTAAGCTGATGTCTTTCTATCGTGTGTTGCATGTATAAAATCTACAATTCCAGAAGATGATGACTCATACTGTATACAATGCGTCCGTCAATTCGCGTATTTTAAATCTACCCACACTGGATTGTCGAATTAAAAGGAACTTGTTTACTAATTACAAAATGCCGAAAAATGACATCAACTTTCTAAATTTAAATTTACAAAACTTTAATATAAAAAAGCTACGTTATATTTGTAAACAAACATTATGTACCTTTCATAATTAAATACCAGTTATTCATCTAGGTACAATTAAATTTCGCTTAACTATAGTTAAGCCTAAGATTGTGATGGGCAATCCCTACTCAATGAATTAATCAACACAATTTAAATGTTTGATAACTTTATCTAACCATGAGAGTACAATATGACTAGAGTTATACACACGGGTATTGACTTATACACGGCAACTATAAAGGTCGATTTGTAAAACTTGTCTGTATAGACATAATAGTCTCTAGCCGTTAAATGTTCGTTACTATGCCGACTTTGCGATTTAAATTTTTTTCCATTAACAACAAAACTAATATGGTAGTAAATGTATAAACCGGAAAAATCAACTGACAGTCTTTAAACTCACAAAGTTGAGTAACTCTATCATACATCTTTACGCTCTCAACGATGTTACTTGAATGGGGGAAAAAAATTCTGTCTTTCTACAAATAAATAAAGTCGGTTATAGGTAAACACCAATCAGTGTACACTCTATATAGATGTCAACGGTAACATTATAAATTGATTTTGTTAAATATCTAGAGACAGATCCATCATATTTCTTCCATTTTTTATGTCTAACTTACGTCACACATTTTTTTTTATTATTATTAACATTACTATTATTTTCCTCGACTAAAGCACAAGGGAAACTTGACGATGACAGGTAGTGACAGGTGTATTGATAATATTTCATATAACGTATTCATAAAAATTCTCCAATCAAACTTTAAACAATTTTTGTCATCGTTTGTACACAAAAAGAATTCGGCTTTACTTTTCTTCTATTATAAAAGGTTAATTAAAAAAAATTATTTAACTTTTTAATTACGTCCCTATTCATGTAGAAAATTAATCTGAAACTCATATAAGTTCTGTTTGAAAACTTGTTAATTATTACAGTTTTGTCTGTAATTAAGATGGAAAATGAAATGAATTTATCTTTCCATCTTTATTTCTCGCATTTTATACCCATTCATAATAGGTAGAGAGGTACTTATACGTTAAACAGCTACTACTGGATTTTTGTTGTTTTATTTACCGGATTTCCTGGCAGACAATTGCATGCATTTTGTGTGCATACACCATGTTTCCTGTCTATTTCCGTTCTATAAATTTCTTTAAATGTAAATACCTATAGACTTCGATCAATTTGTTTTTTGATTAGAGAAAACAATTTACCCAAAAATTATTGGTTTTTGTTTCATTGATCAAATATAAGACGACAACATCTTGTGTCCTCAAATAGCTTTTATATTATTGTCGACTCTCTAAATACAATTTGTCCTCAATAGTAATTCTCTCTCTCTCTTTCTATGTCTTGACTCAAACTTAATTACGCAAGAATTTACCCTTGGGCTATATGAACAGAAAAAGTCAACAAGAGGGATAAAGACAAATTTGTCATTTATTATTATTCAAAATTAAACAACAATCATCTTATATTTAGTTGATTGTTTTATTTAAAAATCAAATTGTAAAGAATCTATACATGAACTATTCACAAACAATCTATATGGTCAAGTATAAGCATGATGATGATGATGATGATGATGAAGAATAGAATGATGGTAAAGCAGGAAAATCGTGACATTGCCTTAGGTGAATTCTTTCTAAAATCACGACAACAAAACGTTTTTGAAAAACAACTTTACAACTATGACGACGAACATATTGTAGAAAAGAAAGTGATTTGTATTATTTTATATATAGAAAACAAATGAAACAGTTTTACAGTTGTTTTGATAGAAAATCATTAATCAATGTACCAAACTTGATTCAAATCACTCCCATGATAATGATGATACATTTAACATTGTGTGTAATCACTAGTAGGTGATAATGTCACCATTGGGAAGTAAAATACGTACATGGACGGACACACAATTGTAAAAGTTTCTAACTACCTACGCACACACACACATCTATATAGGTGTATAGTATACAAAGAAAAAGCAGAAGATTTCAGAAGAGCGAATAAGGAAGAAATGAAAAGATTAAAAGAGATTTAGTAACGTTAGAATGAATTCCTCTCGATGTTAAAATGGATGTGAAATTTAACAAGATTTGTTTAATATTTTAGAAAATTATCAAAAGATTTTCATGCTAGCATTTTGCAGCTTGTTCTTACATGAATAACTACCAACCCCCACATAAAATGAATCTCCTTTATATGTCCTTGTTTAATATTAATTTTATATAGTCCCAATTTTCTTGATTTTCCCTCTAAAACTTTGAATTGAACATAATCGTTCTGCAATTCCGTTATACATGAATGAATGAAAGAAAACAACAAGCATCTAGTGTCTTGATAACAAAACTGTCCTTATAGGTAGTATTCGTTTCTGTAAAATGGTAGAAATCGCTTAAAACAAAGAATCATTACAGACAGCTGAATCGTCAGAATGAATAGAATTCGACAAAGTTTATTTGCATGAAAAATCATCGAAAAAAACTGCCATAATACAAAATAGCAAACTTGTTGATACCTAAATAAATAGAAACTAGAACACAATTGGGATCGAAAATGTATGATGCTGATTTTGCGGATTTATTCGGTTTCCGATAAAGTTTACTAATGAATGGACTGCTATTTTTACTACGGCAAGCAGTTTTCCCCCGATCACGCAAGAAACAAATAACGGAACTACAGCATTAGCTGAAACAGCCTGTATTATATTGTAAGTAATATATTATAACATACATGTAGAAATGAATTATAGCAAAACAGCATGCTCATAATCTTTGTACAATTATCATGTACTACTCCTGCAGCGTTTAAGTAAGTTTTTGCATCATTTCTCGTATAAACACATTTATAATTATCACACCTTTTCTAACCATATACACAATACAGTTATATATAGTTGTAGTATCATTACTGAAACCACCATTGCCACACCATAACCACAGTAGTCACAGTTATAAATTATTATATTTAATACGCTAATTGCTGTGAATTTATCATATAATACTACAAATTTAGTTATAAATTTAAAACAAAAAATAGAAGAAGAGGAAACGAAAATCCAGGAAATGTTATATTGACGATACGTTATTTGTACACTTCAGTTTGAAATTTGGCACCATTACTATACCCACACACACCCACACATCCACACACACATACATATATAAGTAAGGGTTGATTAATTCGTATTGACAGATAGTGGTGATAGTGGAAATAAATTGAAAATACTTTATACTACCACGATCCACAAACTATCGATCTTTTTTAAAGTTGAAACACCAAAACAACAACAAAAATTTTCTAAATTCGCTCTTTTATTTATCGAAAAAATTCGCATAATTATGATGTGTGGTAATGTGTAGCAACAAGTGCCACTCATCATAACTTATTACAATCAATCATTTCTCTGTTAGAAGATTGTTTTTTAAAGATAAACTAACTACTTGTTTGTAGGCAAAACAATAAAAATAATCACTTATCATCAATTTAGATAAAATAAAAATTAATGAGACGAAAATCTTAAGATGAAAGACATCCAAAAACTAACATTAAAATAAATCGAGGATTATTTACCATAAACATACAAAGGTTTAAGAGAGAGAATATATAACAAACAAAAGTTTGATTTTCTTTTGTTTCGATATTTATTGGTTTTTGCATCGTAGTCGTCCTTGGTGACTTCACATTTATCGAACATACAACCAAACCCAGACAAAATCAATTACACCACCACTACCACCACAACTATTACCGACCATTGCTGCCACCATTCAAACAAAAACCAAGCATTAACTACCGGAAAACTTCCAAGACGGTTCAACTATATAGAATAATAATAATAATAATAATAGAAAGATGAAAGAAAATAGAGGAAAAAAAATAACGAGAAAAACCAGGAGTTTCTCCTTGCATATTACAGAAGTTTAAATTATTCAACATAATGATGATAAAGTAGACTGAGAGGAATTAGATAGGAAATGTAAAATAGGATTATAATTGATTTTCATTATAATTTATGTGTAGTAGTTAATTATTACTGAAAATTTGAAGCTTAACTATAATTAACAGAAGGACTTTTTGCCTTCAA
>JAZBGY010000030.1:135331-165343 GCA_037414755.1 Lydus trimaculatus
AAAAAAAAAAAAAAAACTAGAAGAATACGAGAATTGTAAACTTGCAAACTTTAATCATTTTTCTTTCTAAAATAAAACTGTATATATTTGTTGGTAGGTATATAATGCGGAAGTTATACCAACTGTTGTTTTATTCTATTGCAACATAATTTTATTAATTTCCTTCATCTGCTGTTACTTATTTCTATGTGTATAAAAGGAATTTCCATCAGAAATCATAAACACTTTTCATATTTAATTGGATATGAAATGTTGGAAATCGTATAGAGGCATGTCAAAATTAATATCACACCAAAATGAGTACAAGTACCGACGCTATCTAAACTTTCCCAGTTCTATAACTTCATCAATTTTTAAGGTATCTTAATATTAATGAGGTGTCAAATTGTTGGGTTTTGTCAAACTTTTCAATTTGATGTGTCATATTTGGAATAAATCATTTTCTTATCTACCTAAGCAGAATTAATCAGGTACGTACAATTTTGTTGTCATGGCTATAGTGATTATTTTGCACTATATAAGTATGCGACTTTTGAAGTACTTGCAAAAATCAACATCTCCAACATTATTGTAACTACCTTAAAAATTGACAAAGTCGTACAATTGGGGAGTTTTAAATGGCGCAGCCTGTATATACAGTTAATTTTCAAAGATTAACAATAAGATTTGATTGTGAAATACGTAAGGGAATAATACAATCAACTAATGGTTTGTAAAGTTGACTTTAAATCTAGATACAAAACGATCAACACATAGAGGATTTTACTATAACAATGCAATTTACATAGACACATAAATCTAAAGTATAGATAGATGTAGATCATGTTTACTATACAATTTCCAATACCATATGTATCATATTTCGTTATTCCAACTACGTAGGTATAGAATTTTCAACTTATAAGAATAGAACAGAGGCAAAAAACGAAACAAACAAACAAACAAACTAACAAGCGATTGTATATATAAAAACAGGACAATGCGACAAGAATTTTCAATCTGTAGGTGGATTTATTGTTAAAATTGGCTTAATTCACACTCAGGCAAATCTTTGAATACAGAAGATGTGTGAATTTTCCAAAAATACAATTTAAAAAAGAAAAACAAATAAAAACAAAGAATTCCAATCGCATTCTAAAATCAACGATCCAAAGAATAAACCACAAAAATATAGAAATTGTTTGTTTTAAAATCATTACAAACTTCAACACATTTATTGAATATTAAAAAAAAAATTTGAAAAAAATAAAAACTTTAACCTTGATTGTTTTCTTTTAAAAATGAGGAACACTTATTTTTCCGCTAAATAATAATGAAGGAAATGATGGTGTGGAACAATTTAAATTTAAAATAATACCTGAAGCACAGAACCGTTACAGTTTTCAATTCAAAATTAACTTATTGAACAAAGATAGATTGATGAATCGTACAAGAAAGATAAAGAGAGAAGGAGAGAGAAAGAATGCGCGCGAATAAAGGCACCGTTTCCGTGCAACTGGTTCGCCGCGTTTTATAAATAATTATTACTGTTTCATGTTGTTGGAAAAGGTTATACAGAGAAAAAAAACAACAAACGTATTATATAGGAAGAAATAAAATTCCACGTCTTATTGTTAGTTTTATTATTATATAAAATAAGAAATTACTTAACCTTGAAGACGAATTGATTTATCTTTATAATAGTAACAGTACTATGGTGGTACTAACTATTATTAGTGATTTGAATGCTAGATAGATGCATCAAATTGATTTTATATTTAAATTGGGTATATAGTCGATAAAAAAAAAAAACGAGGTACCTTTAAAGTGCAATGATGATGATGATGGTTGTGTTGTTGGTGGTATTGTCGTGCCGGAGGAGAGTCGTGCCCAACTTTTGCATTTGTAATTCCAGACACACCAAGCAAGAAGAGAGGCAGGCAGCAGAGAGGCAAGCAAAGTCAGGCCACCGACTCTTTTAACTTTCTTTAAACCACACACATACAGACACCACACATACTTAACAACACCAATATTGTTGTAATTCGAAAATTAATTCACTACACTTTTGTTGTTTTAATAACAATAACAACAATAATCACATTCACATTATCTATTCACTGGTGCTAATTTTTTTTCACAAATACATTTATACACATGGGACATGGGACACACACATACCGTATATACCTGGTACACCAGGTTATAAAACTTGATTCAAACTAGTACCGAAACACCATCAACCTGTATGTGTAACTCTCTACTATAAAATAACGAACCACGACCACCACTACCAACAAACATATCAAGTGGGGACTTTACCTGCAATTCAACTGGCGCTACAAATATCATCTATCTTTTACTATTCCTTATTCTATTTCATATGAATTTATTCATTCTATAAAACACCTGTTCACTTATTTTAGCGAAAACTGTTAAATAAACAAATTGTAATAAACCGGATATATGATAGTGGCAGTTTATTTAATAAATTAATAATTTTTGGAATTTCGAGAGAGACAAACAGACAGAGAGAGATAGAGAGATTAAGAATTGGTTTTATTGTTAATAAAACAGGTATAGAACCTGCATTATTACACTATATACACATATTCTATTCGGTTTAACCTGAAATAAAGATCAAAGGGAATATGTTTGTCGTAATATGTCCCTTAATATACTGTTACCAACTCATTTTCGTATAATAGTAAAGTTTCCTTTATAGTAACGATAACGACTTTAAACTAGAGTATGATGATGATAAGACAGGATACTTGCTTTGGATTAATTTCAGTAATGAGGATCAAACAAATACGATTTCTAAGTAAAATAACAATAAAACCAATTTTTGTGTGTATATTAATCGGCGATTACTGTATTTTGATTTAGTTCCACCAATTACGTTTTACAAAATTCTATCTAACTATAGTTGTAGTAATCCTTGTTGTTTTTTTTAACAAAATAAAAAAATGAACTACAAACAATTTTGTTGTTGTATTGAGAATTTAATTAAAAGCACAAGAATTTCATCTTGACGAAAAGCAACAATAACATCTGCTCCTCCACTACTAACGTTGTTAATAACGAGTTAAAACCGCCCCCCAAAAAAAAAAAGAAGGAAATTAAAGTCTCTTTATGGAAAAGAATAATAAATTAAACGCAATTATCAATCAATTACATTTTCAGCTTTTTTAATTTAATGGAAGACAGTTTTAAAAATCCAAGCATTTTCTTGAATAATAATGAAAGCTCTTTATCCAGAGCATTTCTTCCCCCCCCCCCCATTGTATTATACCATCTTTATCAACGTTAAAAATACACATAGAAAGATAGAAACAAAACACTACAGAAGACATGAAGTATAAGATTTTAACCAAAACAATTCCTTTAAGTAAATCAGGATTTAAATTGAATCAACTGGAATTATTATACAGAGAGACGCGTGGTGTTTTGGAGTTTGGGGTATAAGTAGGTGGGTGGGTGGTGTTAGTGACGACAATATTCCCTAAAACGATTCAATTAACTCTCCACATCTATCCCATTCTAATATAGTTATCTACACAGTAATTGTGATAATTTCTAGAATTTAATCAATGTTGGTTGAAGCAAGTTAATTTTTCAATTTACTTGAAATTAATTAAACCACCCCATTATACAGCATGAATCAGCTGAAGCTACAATTTCCATATTTTTTAGAAAAACGAAACAAAAACTCTGTCTAAAAATAGAAGCGTTTCTAAAATGGAAAAAATGGTCAATATCTCGTAGAAGCTATTCAAAAATAAGCAAAGGACCATTACAGTTGAAACTGTAGATTATGACAATAATTTTCGTTTTCAAAAATCGTCATTTTCATCGAAAAAATCGAGAATTCTACCTATAAAAAGGTCAATGGCTGTTAAATCGTGGGTGATTAAACATAGATTTGTATGGGCTAATGATAAGGGGAAGCGTTGAAGCAACAACTGGCGATTTTTTAATGGAAACATCTCCTACACACTTTAGAAAAAAACAAGCAGATAAAAATACGTATTACAAATGAATTGATGCACATCAGCACATCTGACAATGATTTCAATATCAAGGCAAGATAAACTGACTTCGAAAGGTATCCGATTTTCTTCAATGAAAATTACGATTTTCGAAAACGAAAAATTATTGTCATAATCTACATATTCCGGAATTTCAGCTGTAGTGGTTCTTTGCTCGTTTATGAATAAGTTCTAAGAGATACTGAGCATCATGTCATTTTTCTTTCGTTTCTCTAAAAAAATACGAAAACTGTAGCTTCAACTGATTCATCCTGTATATGTACATGTATAGTTATCTTTTTCTATCTTATCGAGAGTATATTGAGTCGAAATTAAGAAAACCTGTAGAAGGCGTTTTTAATGAACGAAAAAACCTCATTAATATTCTGTGTTGTAAAAGTGTCAACGACAGACGGCCACGAATTCACTAAAAACACATTTATTTCCACACAAGATGGATATTTGAAATTTTTTTTTAATTTTTATTAACGATAATAAATTAGAAATTGTAACAACAATCTTTACAAATTTAGATATCAAGTCTTTGTATTTATTTGAGACTAAATGAAGACTCTATTATGAAAGAACAAGAAGACTAGGTGAAACTCTTATAAAAGTTGATTAATAAATCATTTCACCTACAAACACAGATCAGAACAATTGATACAGATTTTCAGTTAGTTTTGACAAATTTGAAAGATTTTTTTCTCCGGTAGTTGAAGACACACACAACATACGAATGTTTATGTTGTTGGAAATTATTAACAAATTTTGCCTAAAGGTAGAATATACAGCATCTATACCAACATCATCACCAACCACCACCACCACCACCATTTACTTCTTCTATCATCTTCTTTTATGAGAAAAGGAAGAACGAAACCGCATTCCAACAGGTGTTTGTAGGTTAAGGAATTTGGCTTTAGAGAGAATCAACCCACAAAATTGTAGAAGACGATGAAGAAGAAGCAGAAGAAGATAAAAATTGAATGAAAAAGCAAATAACATAAAAACCATTATTAGAATAATCAATTTTTTTTTTTTTTAAAGAAACAGAAAAACATCAACAAATATGTTGGATTTAAACTTGTAACATAGAAAGTTTATCACATATTTGGTAGAAGGTAGAAGAAATTCTAATAAAAAACGATTACCTGACGATATCTTTCTATGCAAATCTAGAGGTTTTGTAGTAAATGAATTATGTATGAATTCACGATCAGAGCCCACATGGTATACATTATCGAATCCATTCTCAAAATTGTTGCTATTCCATTAGTAATCGTAAAATTATTAATTAATTTATCTAAAAGCAATTATGAAAGGTTAATTAAAATCAACAACCCCCCCTTTTGTAATGTTGATTTTCAATTCGTGCAATTTTCTTTGTTAATTATTGTATACAGTAGAAAAATTGGTATTTTCCAGTCGAAGACGTTTTCAAATTGGTAACTTTATCATTAATTAGAAACAAACTCACAGTTTCATTAAAAACAAAAAAAAAATGAATCGTAGGAGTATAAAAAGAGAAACGAAACAGCAACAAGAACAATATGGGAAATAAGAATAATGGACCCAACCCAAGTCAAGTTTCAAAATGTGTTATTTATTGTCGGTAATTCATTAGAGAGTTTTCCTTTTATTTCTAGTCACTCTTTCAATGTAATTTTCGTTTCTAAACAACAAACAAAACTACACATTTAAGAAAGTAAAAGTTGTTGAAAATAAAGAAATCAAATTTGATTCTAATTATCTTTAGAGAAACGATTTGATAACTGCTTGTCATTATGCGCGTATAAATCTGTTGTTAAAGTTTTCATGAGATGTGAAAAGGGTCTTTAAAAAAAAACAATTAATTTGTTATCAAGCGCGTTCGAGAGCAATGCATATAAATGGATACAATTTTCATCTTTAAAAGAAAAAACTTTTTCAAACAAAAATGAACGAAAAACCCATTTAATTTACATTAGCATATTATAAATAAACAAAACAAAAAAAAAAAAAACTGATAAGAGAACAATATAGCCGCACAAAATTAAACAATAATATAATTTGAAATTCTCCATTGCTTTTAAACTTTCCGGATATCAAATACATTCACCCCGAAAATTCAATTTAAGTCCTTTAATTATTTTCCATTCATAAAATATAACTAATTTCGGATATTATTATTATTATTATTATTTGTATCTCTTTCTATTTAATAATTTGATATATAAAATGAAGTAAGATAGAGAATGATTTAATTGTGTTCGTGTTTCTGTGTGATTTATGTAAAATGAACAAATGGAACTAGCTACTATTCATCCATGTTAGAAATTCATAAATCTACATAGAACTGTTACAAGAAATAACACCATCGATTCTTATCAACTGATATCATATACTCTCAATCACACTTATTTGTATATGTAGGGGTATACGTAGATATGTATTTGTTTAAAATAAATCAAAAAAAATAAATAAAAAGATTTATTGTTGTATTGAATGGTAGTGTTGTTTTGGGGGTCATAGTTTACCTTTAACCCGAAAACGCAATTTATATGTAAATACCAAACCGGATAGTGTGTGTGTATATATATACATACAGTTACCTCCTACCATTTCACAAATAGAAACTAGAATTCTATAGATAAGAGAAAATCAAATAACGTAGAATATAAAATTGAATAGTCTATCTGCATTGCGACAATGACAAGAAAATTTAAATTTAAATTTTTAAAATACAGTGATCGCCACTTAATCTAACCATAATTAATCTTATAATTCATGTATTGTTAGAGCGAAAGTATAAAGTGCCAACAGAAATTTTGATTTTTGTGGTTCAATAGATGCTCTTAAACGAAAAATTGAAAATTTCCAACAAAATACAGTGGAATCCATTTATTACAATCAAATTTTTGGGTTGCACTTTTTTATAACAATCAGCGACTGATAATAATGAGCATAGGATCCATCATGACTATTTACACTCATTTTTGGTCAGTTGATCGTAGCACCATAAAATGCTTCTTGAAGAGTCAAGTTCCTATAGACAAAGCTCCCTTAACTCAATCGAATACAAAATTTAACTAGAGAAACCAGAATAGTAGCAAAAATAGGTTTATTACGTTTTAAAACATGAAGCAAATGCCGTTTAAACGATTTGTTAGGGTAGGTTTTACTTGAACAGTCTTACATAGTACTGCAGCTATCATATAAATGTCGCATTTGCTTTAATACAAATTTTCTATCTTCTTGTTCTTCACTAACATCGACAAGATTATGCGTAAAGTAATCTAAATGGCTGTGCAAAATAGTGTAGTAATGCTCATATTATAGCCCATGTGTGAGCATTTCACTCACTAAATCAACATAATTGTCTGATTTATGATTCGCAAGGAAATTTTAATGATTGAAACAACAGAATTCTAGACAGAAAACTCAATCTTCTTCATAGTTTTACCGGAATTGCCTTATTGCGATCTCTAAAAAAATTCAGCTTTACATCTTTCTGATTGTAATCGAGGAAATTTTCCAAAAAATATGCTGAAAACATAAGCCATTTTTGTCTAAAGCTTTAACAAATTGTTTCATGAGCCGCAATTTTATATGTAATGGTGGAAGAATAGTCTTTTCACAAGAGACTAAAGGCTCGTTAATCATATTTTCCACGACAATTAGCAGTGTTTGTCTCGCAGGCAAGTCTTTTTGTATCCAGTAACTAGATTTGGTTCTGCTGTCCCACCAACAACATATAAAAGAAGGCTATTTACAATTAGTTTAACCGCTCTGTTATCCTTAAATTTTGGATATTTAGCTTCACATGATGTCCAGAAATGACCAGAGACAGTAGAGATCAGATTAAACTTTAAAAAAAAAATATAAGAATACGTACGAATCCTGAAAATTACGTAATATTTTTAGTGCCGAAACTTTAAAATGATCAACAAACCCTTATAAACATACATTACATGGAATAATAGAAATAACTTTATAACCAAATTATCAACAACCCTTGTTTACCTACCTAAACCCTTTAAATGTTTAGATTCATTGCAAATTTGCGGTTTTAGTTAAAAAGTCAATGTACGTTAAAAATAGACAAATAGTCTAAGAATTCTTGCGAATTTATTTGGATGTATTTCGATAACAATCACCGAAATTTGATTATAATATAGGGCTTGCTTTCAAAGAGTGCCATTGCACCGATTGATAACATTATACATGATTACAATAAGTGGACTCCACTGTATGATGCCTGATTTGGTTTTGAAATGGCCGCATTAAACGGCGATTACCGTATTTCTATGTTGTATGAATCAATATTCACATGGAAAAAAATTTTTCGTTAATTACATAATACAACAAAGACTATACTGTTTTAATTGGAATTAATAAACTTTCTTAGCTTACGAACTTAAAACAGGTCCTTCATAGTTAGTAACAGGAAACACCTTCATCTAAACTCCTTTTGATGCTTTTCCATGTTTATACATGTATATTGTATGCCAGAGAAACTTAATTACTGGCCTCTCTAAATCCATGTTAGTGAAAATGTTTAAAGCACTTTTGTTTAAATTTCATGAATAATTCCGTAGAAATTACACATAAATTGAAAAGTTAAATAGAACAGAAATCGATTTTATTCAATAAATTTTAGTAAGATTTTCAAAAACCATTAAATAACAACAACAACAACAACAAAAAATCAATTCTCTTTTCAACCTATAAAACATGATTAAAGAAAATTTATAACTGGAATTACGTCAAGATACGCAAATTTACTTATTTTATTGTTTCTACCTTGAGATTACTACTACTTGATTAAAAATTTTTAATTATACTTTGATAAAATGTGGTCGTGGTATTTTTACCATGTTGTTTTTGTGTACCGTATAAAGGCTTTTCGACTTTATAAATTTACTAAAATGAATATTTAAATTTTTAACCAGCTTTTTAACCAACAAATTAATTGCCCGTGTCGTGAAATTTAAATTATTTAAAACCGTGTATACGTTTTGTATTTTGTATGTATGCTACATATGTTTATTATACACACATACACTTCATATGTGGCTCGGTAACAGGATAGCAGGATCGATTCAGATGTTGTAGCTGTTATATTGCCATATAGTCTAATATTAAAGGGTAAAGCTCTACTTATTACTCTACCCTTATAAGTATGTAACCTTACGATAAATTATTTGTTAGTTAAATAAAAAAAATAGTGTGTATTATAGAGACATTCATTTGTTAAATATTTCAGAAATAATAGTTATGGTCATATATCACTAGAGACTTAAACTGTAAAGCTTCAACAAAATCCACCATCATTTTGAGATTCAACATTGGAACAATAGAAATTCAGCAAAATACATAAGGGAAAAGACAGACACATAGAATAGAGATGAATCCATTTCATTTATTCTGTTATATATGGTATACTCCATTCGAGATTAATCCATTCAAATATGCGTTGTAAAAGCAACAAAAAAAAAAAGAAGGAACACCATTTTATAAATGGGATTTTAATCTTTTAATCAAACATTATCTAAATTTTATTGTAAAATTACAGCAATTTTTAATCCATTAAAAAGCAACATTTCAAATATGTCGTTTATTGTTAGTAATTGGCATTTCTTTTGTATTTTTAATATTTAATTTTTATTATCGTATATACATTAGATAGTAACGAATCTACCCCTTTATATTAAGAACAGTTCAAAATCAGTTAGATTTGAATTTAACATGGATAAGTATGGATATAACAGATGACTGGTGCAGGGATGTTTGGGTAAAATTTCCATTTTGAACATTTCAAATATAATTGTGGTATGTTTTGCAACTGTTTAATTTCTAAATGTTTGTTTAATTAAGATTTGGATATCTATTAAATTCAAAACATGACTAGAACAATTTAATAATAAAACAGTAATCTACTATATAACATTACCAAAAAAAAACCAGCCCAAATTTCCCTCACTTTTATAAAGTTATACAATCTCACATCCTTATATACAACTGTTAAATGTTCCATTTTCTATTTTAGAAAATCTAAAGACAAAGTTTGCTCCTTTTAAAACATCAGCCACATTGTAACCACAACTATACTATACAGAATAGAATACCACACCCTCCTTTTATCGTAGTTGAAAACAGAGAATACCATTAATCGTGAAATTCTTCTATATATGTATACACGAGAATATACAGGGTGAATCAGTCGAAGCTACAGTTTCCATACTTTTTAGAGAAACGACAAGGATAGAGAGTGTTCTATCTAAAAATGACTTGATAGCAAAATGGATTTTATCGATAAAAGCGTTTCTAAAATGAGAAAAACGGTCAGTATCTCTCATAAATGAGCAAAGAACCACTACAGCTGAAACTACGGAATGTGTAAATTATGACAAAAAAATTTCATTTTCCAAAATCGCCATTTTCATTGAAAAAAATCGAATGTTTCGTATTTTAAATAATTTTAGAGGTCATTTGCACTGTTTATCTTGCTATTCATTGTCAGATGTGCTGATGTGTTACTATTTTTTTTTTAAAGTACATGGGCGATTTTTTTCGAATGAAAATGACGTAAAACTTGTCATAATCTACACATTGCAGAGTTTCAGCTGAAGTGGTTGTTTGCTTATTTTGCTATCAAGTCAAGACAGAGTACTACTTTACTCTTGTATCGTTTTTCTAAAAAATATGGAAATTGTAGCTGCAACTGATTCACTCTGTAAAAAGTTGGACAATATAATGTGATACTTATAGAACAAAGTTCGAGCTTACATATTCAACCCTTAGATATATTGTCAGATAGATATTATTAATATTTTATAAAAGATTCCTTCTTGTACCGATAAATATATGAAGTATAATTCATCATCAAATAAATGCGATAGTATTCTGTCAAGATAGAAATATTTTATAATAGGAAACGTGCAATATTTTGTCAACTTTTCTTCATCCCTCTACTACTACTACTACTACCACTAATATTACTACTACTATTGCTACCCTGTGAAGAAGAGCTCTATTATTGGATTTTCTAACAACGTGTATATCTACAATACACAATATTAACAGAAAATGGAATATTTTTAAATTCTTGAAATATATTCTAGCAAGTTATATGCATTTGGATTTTATTACATTCAATTGTAGAATGGAATAGAACTAAATCAAGATTAAATATGTGATATCTATAGATAAATTCTGCTTTATGTTATGCATCTTTTTAATCTCGTGTTAGTTATATGATGAAAAATATAAATTTTATCGTTTTAAATACTACATTTGATGACAAATCACTACGTATAATCGCTATTATCACACTAATTTCCTGTCACCTCTAAACAAAATAATTGAAAATCGATACTTTCAATAATTAAAATGATTAATACTATTTGAAATTGGAATTAAAATAGAAATGGATGAGAAGATAGAGCCTTTATACTCATAATTTTAGGAATAAAGTCATCCCTTGAAAATTAAATCAACTCTATCCATTTTCACAATAAAATATACACCTCAGCAAAGTAAATGGCTAAATTGGAGGTAAAACCTATATAATCCAAGCTACATAATCGTTAAATCCTTTAAAAATGATATTAGAGAGTGAATGGATCTTTACTTTTTATCGTCGTTATATCTTAATTGGTTTTCCTACGTTCATTTCAACTTGAAAATTGAAGACAAAAATTCGGGAAGAAAATTGAGACTTTTTTTTTTTTCATGAAATTGCTTCTTCAAATGGAACAACAAAATTTATAAATACAGATATGCCTGGAAAATTACTATAAAAGCATCATTTAGACAATTTTATGATTTTGTAGAATCGTTGTTAGATCACATTTAATGTTTGAACAAAACTATAAACGTTCTAGAAGAGCACCTAATCACCTTTTGAATTGTAGTTAAAGCCAACCTCTTCATGTTTACAGACTGTTTCATTTAACGCTACAGTTGCGTTATTTGCTAACGAAGAAAGAACTGAGAGTACAACTGCCGTAATAAAAATAGCCGTTCTATTCCTAATTCGTAAAATAGCTAAAGGGGTTATAATTGACGATTTAAGGCCTATGTACAAGACGTCTTTTCCACTGCAGACCAACCAAGACGTGCTGTAAACGGGATGCAGTCATAGGCTGTCCACTTTTGCACACGTTCATGAATTGACAAATGCGCAATTACATCGATACAGATGCGCTGTGGCATGAATGTGATACGAAAAAAAAATGACGTCACCCTATATATTATGATGCGATGCACACGCGCGTTTGTATCGCAGTTTACGCTCGTTTCTATCGATACAAACGCTAAAGATGCCTGAACGTTCCTGCTAAACGTATTTTGACCACAAACTGATAAAAAATGGTCACAATTGTGGACTAGTTGTATCAAACGTATTGTTATACATAGAATATTGATAGTGAGTGGACACATGCATATAAAAACTATATAAGCGTACTTACCATCCGAACTTAGCATCGTATAACGTAATACTAATCGTCCAGAACCCCATCGTTGTAAAATCTCTAACGGATGATCCGTTTCACGAAGTTGACATTCTGTAAAAGAAACCAATAATGAGGTGCCCATTTTAAAAGCAAATGAAAAATAAAGAAAAAAGTTAACTCTTATTTGTAGTTATTTCTCGTCTTTTTTTTTAACGGTTTTACTGTTAACATTTCAAATGTCAATTTTCTTTTCGTCAATGTTTTGCTTATATGGTAAAAATCAATAATATTGTAATACGTTACCAGAATTGAAAAACTTTTGTTTAAATAATTTTTGTGGAAGAAGAAGAAAAAAATAAAAGTAGAAGAAAAGAAAATGAGAAAAATTCATGTCACGAAGTAAATTCAAGAGATTTTCTTTTTGTTAAAGAAAATGTTATTACACATATGAAGACAAGTAATATACATGGTAATATTGATGAAATTGAAACAGGTCATTTCACATACAGACCTCCATATACCCATAATTTGTATTTATTTTTTCATTTTATGATACATACACATATACAGAATGAATCAGCCGAGGCTACAGTTTCCGTATTTTTTTAGAGAAACGAAACACAAGGATAGAGAGTACTTTATCTAAACATGACTTGATACTAAAATAAAAAAAATGCTCAGTATCTCTTAGAACCTATTCATAAATGAGCAAAGAACCACTAGAGTTGAAACTTCGGAAGATGTAGATTAAGACAATAATTTTTCGTTTTCAAAAATCGTCATTTTCATTGAAAAAAAATCGAATAATTTTCGATGTTTCGTATTTTAAATAATTTTAGTTGATCTACATTTGAAAATGCTGTTATTAGCAATCTGCCACTCGCATATTAGCCAAAATTTAAACTTGTATGCATTTTCAACAGGTAATTTTTACTTTTTCATGAAAATTTGAATTTTTGATTTTTTTCTCAACTTTGAATAAAAATAAAGGTATATGTATGCTATATTACTAAATTCAGAAAAAAATATTCTTTTCAAAAATATTAAATTCGACCCCTCGTGATATTTAGAAAAAATCAATTGGGCCCTGTATCTTCAGAATGGATGATGGTAGAAAATTTAAAAAAATTTGAATACTTCTAGCCAAGTGCCAAATTTCAGCAAGTTCTGTTAAACTGTTTTAAAAATATTTAGCTGTATCCATACTTTTTAGCGAACCCTGTATATATGCACAGATTGAATTTTACAAGCATGGAATTGGATTCACAAAGCAACTGATATTACAGATATATCATTCATAGAATCAATCATACGAACATACGTTATTCTAATGTTGAATAGACAAATCTGTTGTATGTGATTGATTCTATATGGATACTTTTCAGATCATAAATCAAACGTATTTCAACAGAATTAATAATTGGCTGTACATATACAACATTTCATTCTTGTTGTGTATACTTGAAACTGATGTATATACGCGTTACAAATGTTTCGCTCTAATTAAAACAAATACAAAATAGACATACCGATATTTAAAGCATTCACAAGAGATGGATCACGTTTCATTAATAAACCATCACTATGGTTGCTATTATTATTATTATTATCACAAACTTTATTATCAAATTTTGTTTTTGCAGAGGTTACGACCATCATTTTTATTTTTCCAAAAAAAAAAAACGAAAAACCCAAATGAACGGAAAATTAAATTAATGGCACAACCGTTTATTACACTTTGTATATACGCATGTATATACGTGTTTAATGGTAAGGGAAATTCGATAAAACTATCTATTTATTAGAACAACGAATATTCGATCCATTTTCATTGGCCAATAACAGGCATTTTCATTAATAATTTCGTAGTAATGGTTGGAATAAAGGTGAAAGATGGAAAAATCATTATCAAACAACTATACACTATAACATACACAAAATTTACCTGTTTTAAACCAAATACATTATCTTCTTCAAGTTAACTTGTACAAGTATTTCAAGTAAAAAATTGTAATTGTTATTATTTTATTTTTATTTGACAAGTTTTGTAATTTTGCAATTCTTTCATTACTTCGATTAATTTAAAAGTTTCTACAAACACTTGTTCAAGTTAGAATTATTGATTTTATGCAACCAGTAATACGCTATATAGATTCAAAAGTTGTAGATGGAAAAATCAAGTATAGATTTTATCAATATTATAGTTCTATTTGAATTTAGAAAATCAACTTTCTAATATAATTCAAAATACTTAGATTAAAATGCTCAGTTTCACCCTCATTTCATTATCTCTTTTCCACCTTTCTAAATATACGTTTATCTCTGTTTTACTCATTATTATATATGTACGTATAGTAGAAAGAGAATATTAAGTTTCCTGGATTTTAACTTTCAAGTTTCTTTAATATATCAAAAGACTGAACTTTATTTTATTATCGATACCATGCAACAAATTTTCATTTATCAGAAGAACAAAAAAACAAACTTTTAATGATATCTTTATACTTCATTTAATCTTCCTATCGAAATTAATACCTTTTATCAAACTTTACTATAAAATACTGTAACAACACTAAATTACTTTGAATATTTATTTTATAAAGCGATAAATCTATTATTTCCTTTAATTTAATCGATTTATACTTTATTTACACACGTTTTTTTTTTAATATTTATTGTTGAAGATAAAGGACTTTGCAGTATCCAAAAGGGAACGAATAACGGGAGAGAAAGTAAACCGAAGCCTGATTCCACAGGGAAGAATACACGTTGGACTAATACAGTTCGACTTTCACAAACAAATCACGTTACATTCGTATACTTTACAGTTTTTCCTCCTATTTGGATGTTGTAAAAAAAAAAGCAAACAATGCCTATAAATTATGTAGTATGTATACCTACATGAAAAATCAATCAGGAAATGCGGAAATTTGTTGATTCTATTATTTATTTATCCGTTAACGTGAGAATAAAATTCATTATTGTTAAGATTGCGTGTTAGAAAAAAAAAACGGTAAAGAAATCGTGGTTAATGATTACAATTCTTGCTACGACTACATAAATGAAACATTTATTCTAAAATAAAACCTACCTCCATATTCTGGACAAACTGCAATTAAGTCACAACACTCATCACCAGGATCACGGCAACATTCAATTACATCCGAACATGTAGTCTCTGGTGTAACAGGAACATCCGTACAGAAACCATCGCATATTACTTTAACGATCATCTGCAAAAAAAAATGAAATAACGAGAAATGGTAAAAAGTTTTCGTTAATTAACAACGATAATTCCGTTAAAATGATTGAACGAAAGATGATTCTTTCAAATAATAACAAGATATAAAACGATCGAGATTCATCATTGTGAAAATATCAAGGATCTGTTTGTAAGTGCTTGGGTGTTATCAAAAGCAGGCAAAAGTATCCTTGAAGTTAAACGTTATTTAATGATACATCGTAGTCTTTATAACGTTTTTTTTTTTTTTGATTTTCCAACATAATGATCTTTATTTTTATCAATTTTGCTGAACAACAAAATTGGTTTATATTGAATTGTTTGTAATTTAAAATAATAATTTCCGATAGCAATCTGAACAATGTAAAGAATCTAAATGCTTCAACATTTAAAACTTTATTCATTTTGATGTGAAGTTTAAACGTGATCAAAAACATCAAAAAGACTCCTATAGAGCACTCGACAAAGTCTGTTAGATTGAAATGCATCATCCATTTTCACGAACATTAAAGGATGGAAAATAATTAACTTATAATAAATCAAACATGATAATAGAAAGAAGAGTAAAAAACGAGTTTATTGAAAACTTTATCTTGAATATTAAGATGCGGGATTGATTAATTGATTTTTAAAAGAATCTTAATATAATCATTGATTGTTTTCCGGAATTATACAATAAATCTTTTTTGTCATTCATTAACATAAATTAGAACTTAATTGAATCAACAAAAACAAAACGTATCGAAACTATAACGGAATTGGTAGAGGAATTCCTAAAATTTTTGTTTCTTTCTTCATTTATTGAATAAAAAACTTGAAAAATATTATACACGTGCTACAACATAAATTATTAGAACAAATCCATTTCCTGTATGAGTGACGTTGAAGAAGAAATAATGCAATGTTGTAATAATAATAAAACTGGTATTGTTGGGTTGTACAGTTATTGAAATATAATTGAATAAAAATTGATGATTTTGAAAGTCAAGGTTTTCTAGTTTAAAAAATTTTCACTTCTAATGATTGAAATCAAAGTGATTAACGAAAATTCTTTGAATGAAATTTCGTGTATAAAAACCCGAAAAATTTGACAAATTTTCAGTGAATAAGGAAACAATCAATCAACAACCATGCAACTTTCAGTAAGTAGTTTTTAACAAATTTTATTATTATTTAAATAATTAATTTATCTTATCATTAGATATTTGTTGTTATATTTGCAATTGTTATTGTTAATATTAATGCTAAACCATATCCCGATGAGGGTACCGTATCTGTTATACAAGATACTTTAGGCAATTATAAATTAAATATAAATATTGATGGTATAACAAGAGAGGAACGTGCAAATGCTGATGGTACACTTACTGGTTCATATTCTTATATCGGTGCTGATGGTATATTAAGAAATGTCAAATACACATCTGGTATAGATGGTTTCAAGGTAATTAATGAATGATGATTTACCTGTACAAGATACACCTGAAGTTGTTATTAGTATAGAAATTTTTTTGTATAAAATTGTAATAATTAAAAAAAATTGTTGCAAACATCGAATTCCTAATAAATTGTTTATTTGACCCGAAAAATGTATTTGACAGGCAAATTGATATTTATTTTACGGTTCAATAACGAATGATGTGTGAGCGTGTGTTGTATGTTGTAAAATGATCAATTTAAGTTCATGATTAATTTGCTAATTTATTTCACTTTTCCTTTTTTTTTATCTCTCTCTCTCTCTTTATTCGATTTTTTATAAACTTTCTATATTCAATTTATTTCAAACACCTTTACTATATTTCATCTGTTAAAACTCTATTGATCAATTTACGATTTTCACTCGGTAAAAGTGAAAGCATTTCCTTGTTTGTTAAAATTTTTTTTCTACCAAAAATTTGAATCTTTATTCCATCTTCATTGTAATTTATTATTTGCTTTGTTATTCTACTTTATACATGATATAGAATGGTAGGTGTATTTTCTCAACCATATCAACAACGTTTTATTGTACAAATTTACCAAAATTTTGCTTCAGTGATTCACAGTAGTACAAAATTGAGTAGCGTGTGAACAAAAAAAAAGAAGGAAAAAGGTGCCAGTAACTACAATCAATTCCGGAAAATATAAAATTGACTTTAGTTTGTTCACGTTTCAACAATTCTACGACTTCAATACGGCAATTAACGCTAATAATAAAACTTCTTCTATTGTAAATTAAAGAATGAACTTGGAATTTTTCCACATTTTTAATAAATCAAAAACAAATTACAACTTACCGGTACAATAGACGGTGACATTTGATGATCAACATTTTGATGATGATGATGATTATTGATTGTATATCCTGAATTGATAGCCAATGTTTCCATAACACACCCACATCTATAACAATAAATAAATAAAAATTTGACGTTTCTAATTCTTCTTTCATCCATTGAAAATCTCTCATAATTTTTCATCATCAATTTTTTTTTTTGTAAAAGATGCTGCACTATATTCGAGTAAATCCTTCTCTATAGTGAATAGTTTTAGAAATTTTCTAGTTATTGATTTATTGACCTTTTAATTTTGTTTTTCTATGTTCAATTCACTATATTGTACTTCGGTCAAGTTCCTTTATATAAGTCTATTATAGTACAATAACATTTCAACTTCGATGCTTTCTTATTCAGATTATGATGATGATTATTATTAATTTATGATTAGTTAAGTAAAAGTTCAGTAAAGCAAAAAATTATATTTTGCAATTTTCTACATCACTATTTGTTATATCAAATTGACATGTTTCTTTATGTTTTATTGGTTTTGTTAATAAAAGAAAAAAATTAAAAGAAACGGGACAAGAGTAATAATGTAATGATTTCTTCATAGCTTCTCTATTACGGTACTGACTTCTATTACTCTGCACAGCATTATAAAAGAATGTCATGAGAAGAAGTCTATTGATATACGTTAACAAAAAATTGGTAAAAGAAGAGTGAAAAAACAAGAAACTGGAATCTTCAGAAGGATTATTGTTGTAGACACTAAAAAATTTAACTGAGGAAATGATAATATCAACAATAACAAAGTTATTAAAATTTATTAAGTAATAGTTAAGAAAAGAGTTGTAATCGACTAGCAAGAAATAACGAATATTCTCAATTTTTCATCAACTTAAATTATAGATTGTTGGATGGAACGTTTTATACACACACATACAAATTATTTGTATTTCGTGTATGTTTGTATATACGAATTTTTACAGACACAAACCATTTAAATTGTCTCCCAAACACAGTTTACATCGATCAGACTTATACAACAGGCAATTAGAAAGGATCATCCGTCACGCAGGATTAATCTATGGTTCCCTTCTTCTTCTTCTTCTCTCGCCACCATCTCAACAATACATATAACAACCAACAAAATGAATGTTTTTTTTCTGTTTTGATTAACACCAGAAAAAGACACTTAAGAAAACGGAAACTTTAAAACATTAACCAGAATCTGTCAAATATAAATGTTAAATGACAAAAAGAAGTGTCGTTTCAACCTTTCATTTAAATATTTACAAAATAAAAATAACCGTCTACAGTATCATCATAAAATAGTAAATATTGCAGAAAAAGTTGCATATGAAGCAAAAACTGCTGAAGATGTTTAACAAATAATTAAACAACACTTAACTGAGACAGCAGTGGAAGCTGCACTGGTTGGTAAACAAGAATTAGTTAAAAACAAAACAAAACGACAAACAATAAATAAACAATTACAAAAGATATACAGGATGAATCAACCAAAGCTACAGTTTTCGGATTTTTTAGAGAAACGAAACCAAAACACAACGACTTGATAGCAAAATGGGCCTTATCAGTGAAAGCGTTTCTAAAATAATATCTCTCAGAACCTATATTATAAATGAGCTGACATTCAGGAAGGTGCAGTGTACGATAAAAAATTTCGTTTTCAAAAATCGTCATTTTCATTTAAAAAAAAAATCGAATACTTTTGGATGTTTTGTGTTTTAATTAATTTTACTTGATCTACTTTTAAAGATCAGTTGCACCATTTATCCTGCTTTGACATCAAATTGATTGTCAGATGTGTTTAGTGGGCATCAATTTGTTTTTTGTTTTTTTAAAAAAAAAGTACGCGAGCGATGCTTCCATTAAACAATCTTTCTCGATTTTTTTTAAATAAAAATGACGATTTTTGAAAATGGAAAAATATTGTCATAATCTACACATTCCGGAGTTTCAGCTGTAGTGATTCTTTGCTTATTATTGTAATTAACAGAACGACAAACAGGCGGGCAAATGTTTAAACAAATGATTTAATTATTTATTTACTGAATTGATTAAAGTTTTATGTTACATGAAAAAAAAAGAGATCGACTTTATAACTGTACGTTTATACCCACACACATAAACAATAATAACAACAACAACAACAACAAAAAGAACAATAGAAGAAAAACTAGGTGAGCATTTTTATTGGAAAATCATAATCTTTTCCTGCATACATAAATTTAATCGTATTTTAATGCAGTGGGATGGACCCACACAATTTCCATTTACTAAATTTATACCTACACACCTTTTTTTTTTTGATATACGAAATTATGACACGAAAACACGTTCAATGAAAATTAACGAAAATCGTTGGGATTAATAAAGCAACCGAAAAAAATAAAAATTGTAACGATGAATATAGAGAATGTAAAGAATTTCGAAACCTTAGACAAGGTTAAATAGAGATCTCTTTTTTTTTAATATTTTTTTTCCACAAAAAAAAAACACAAGGAATACTTAATAAAATTAAAAGTATTAAGTTCCATCTTATTAAATTACAAAAGCTTCACAAATCTGGTTTTTATTAAATTAAAATCAAGGCAACAACCCAATGATGGTCTTATTAATTCATATTTAATTGATAAAAATGAAATAATGAACAACTATTGTCTATGTAATGAATAATATTACGTAAATGATTATGTGTTGTTCAACAACAATTCAAGGTTGAAATGTGTTGCCAAAAATTATTGAGACAAGAGGAAAAAAAAGAGCTTTAGAGGTCATTTATTATTATATAAACAAAAATTAAAAGATTCCCATTCAAATTTTAAATACACACACACACACACACACACACACACACCCTTTTTTCCATTTGTAAATCGTTTCCGATTCTTGTTGACCTTTCCTCCGTCTGGATTGCAAAGCAAACGTATTTGTTGTTAAAAATATGAGAAAAAAAAAGGATCCTAAAGGGGCCCCCCTGTGTTTATAATCTTAATCACACAGACAAGCAAGGATTGACATTAAAAATCTGGAACAACTGATATAAATAATTCATATGTACAGTCAAGCAGACTACAATAAGATTACATTGACATCAAGGGCAAACCTTTATAGTTATCATTATTATTATTATTATTAACATAATTATTACTTATCAAAAAGATTATAATAAATTCGTTTTGATAATTATGGAAAATTTAATAATAATATAACGGAAATAAACAAATAGAAAGTTGTGTGAAAGTGGATGTGTTGTAAATGTACCTTTTTCGAGCGTGTGTTTGAATGCGTGATTATAGACGCACCCTACACGTGCCCGTCAATCCACCATGTATTATCACCAACAACAACAATAATAATAATGGTGATAAGATAATAATAAAGATTAATTGCGAGAGAGGCGCATCCACCAATTTTCACACTAGTTTTGTATCGGTTTCTGTTTTAAATATAAAAGTTACACAATTTTCCCACAATAATAAACCAGTAATTGTTTAAATATTGTATTAACCATAACAACACTACCAGTAAACCACATTCTGTCTCATTTTGGTAAATATTTATTTTAAAGATGATCATGCTGTCATTCTCTGTCGCTATTTCTTTCATTTCAACTCATATGTTTTGCGTATTATTTGATTTTCATTTTTCTTGGTTGTTTTGTTGTTGTTGTTGTTTTTTTTTAATAAATCTTATGACAAAGATGACGCCTTCTTTGAGCAGATGAGAAGGCATTTTGTGGCCATTAATAAAACCAAGCAAACATCTGTTCCAACATTAGAGAGCAATAATACTGACTTGACTCTCTTATTATATTACTTTTTTACATTACAAACACAGACATATTTTGCAATAATTTCGTTGTTTTTTGTTGTTTAATGTCTCATTTACACGAATTTTAATTGAAATTCAATACACCAACTAAACGATAATGGTACGAATTTCTTTTTGTCAACACGCTAGAATAATTTTTGCCCTTCTAATTTCCCGATATGGGTAAATTTCAAATTGTAAAATGAAATCAAGATATTGTGAAATATCACATTTCCAATACTAAAATTTATTACCTATTGTTTCAAATTATATTGATAACAATATTTTTTCTATCCTTCTCTTATTGATTAATCTTCTCTTCAATGTTACAACTATAATAAAAATAAATTTGATGTTTTGGCTTCTATTCCTAATCTAATTAGCAACATTCTACTGCTGTAGAATGAAGTTTTTATTGCTTACTTTAAATATTTTTAAAGATTTTATTTTTATTATTATTACTACTTTTTTCGCTGTGTTAGTAGAAAAAAAAAAACGTACAAGGATAAAAAGAGGATATTGACCTGATTTGATCACATTTTTTAATCCTATGGAAAATCCACCTTAATTACTTTTTGCACGACATAAAAAACACTTGGAATAACAATTAAAACAAAACAGAAAAATTGAAAACAATTGTTTGTGTTTTTGAAAAATAGATGTAATGTCTTGCGCAAGGTCAGGACGACGTAACTATCAGAGCGCCGTCGACGTCGACGTCTTCACTATTTAATATTTAATCATCACAACAAAACAACAAATCATCACATATATATATAGATACGTTTCGGTGCGAATAACACGCGAAACTGATGGTGATCGTGTTGTTGAGAAGTTGTTTTATTACTGTTGACGACGACAACGACGACGACGTCGTTGTCGCTCAATCGTGACTGTTCTCTCATTGACAGAAGTAATAATCTCATGTTTAACTATTAAATCCGTTGTGTTTTTTTTTGAAAAAATAGCTATAAATTACACACCTATGTAAAATGAGTCAAGAGAATATAAGGGTTAGACGTCTGAATTACATTAGAAATGAGTCATTGCAGTATTTGATTACAATACGGTCGATGGGTTTCTTACGGATCTGTAAGATGAGCTTTGAACAAGAAAACCGGAAATCAAAATCTTTTCACCTAATTAAAAACTGTTTGATATTTAGCAAAAAAAAAAATTATTAAATTTACAAACAAAAATAGAAAAATCCGTTGGAAGCACAGGTGCCAATTGGAGATTTTAAACATGAAGACAACAATATAAGCAAACAAGAAATGCTACGTTTGTTTTGAATATTTTATCAAAACAAACAAAACGAAACAACAACAAAAAAATTACGTTTATTATTTGTGTGTAAGGAGGTATTCTCATGGGCCTACAATTTCACAAGATTTAGACCCTTGCAAGATTTGATTAAGACTTCTAGAGAGACTTTCAAGCTTCTTATACGTTTTTATACAATTTCAAACGTGCAGTTTTGAGAGAATCATTTGTTTGCTACTCTCAAGTAAATATACTTAAAACTCACTGTCAACAAAAAAAGCTGGTACTTATATCGTTTTAACCTCCGATGATTTTCTTTGCCCTTTGACAACAAAAAAAAAAAATTGAATCACCTTCTATCACTTAATTAAATGAAGCACTTTTAGAAAATATTTTTGTTTTAATAAAAAGAGGTGTTACAAATGATCCAGTAAATCCGGTAATTATTTGTTATAATCATTACTCTAACTCTATAGTGTAGATGCTTTTATAATCTCCTGTAAAATTACTGTAAGACTCCTACAGGATTTGTGTGAAACATGGGAAGACCACCTTTAGTGAGTCAGGAGCGAGAATGAATGAATTCCATTTTCCGTCCACAGACCACATCGATTAATCGTCACTTTCATAATACTTGAAGATTTCTAAGTTTTCTATTTTATTTAGTTATTGATTGAAAATTAGAGAATTGTAATTTATTTGCAGGTGATGCAGCTATTGCTGGTTTAAATTTTGAGTTTCAACGGTCTTTTTCTGAATGAAAACTTGATTTCAATATATTCAAAACAAGATAATCGTACTGACCTTTAATGATATTTACTGGTGGATAAACACGGTAGCGTATAGTGACTAGATGACGGGACCCGTATTCTGAATTGATATACGGGCCCCAAACAATTATGAAATTAAATATTGCTCACAGAAAGAAACAAATTATTGCTGCGGTTATAATTTGTTAAGTAATGAAGAGAATAAAAGAATAGGATGATTGCAAAAGAAAGAATTGCAGATTTCTCTACAATTTGGAGGTAGATCAATATTTGAAAAATGCCCAGCAATTCTCTAATGTCAGTTTCGCATGTTAAACTAGACATTTAGCTGTCAGAAGGCATACCTTCGAATGGCTGATTAACTTAATCGGGTTTTAGAATAACTGAAAAAACACAAAAAATGTTGGAAAATATTTCAGCAAGCAAAAAGACAACTTCCATAAGATACAATTATAAAATGTTAAGCTGAGCGAAAGAACTTTTTCTACGAAAATGGGCACGTTAGCGATTTGGCGATGATATGGTGTCCGCAGGGAATTTCTAAAAAACTAGCCGAAAGTTTCTTGTATTGCTGTCTACACAAGACAATTTTTTGAAACTCGTACAAATTTCTTGGTCCAGTGGAAATACAGCCTTAGATTATGATTTATTTACTTACTTTGATAGAAGTTTTCCAAATTTTTGCCTATTTCCAAACCACCTATAACCATTCACTTGCGAAATAGAAGTCAAAACGTCCTATAATTTGAAGACCGAATTAGTTATCTTGATCCACACTTCATCCATAATTGATCAGTATCCAAAAAAAAAAAAACAAGAACCTTTTCATAGAAAAACTCAAATCTCTGGATTGCTGCTTTTACAAATGAGCTAACAGTGAGAGAAATCGGTAGATAGTGGTTTTTACGTTTCAATATCTGTAAAAGTTCAAATTTCTTTAATAAAACTAAAAGCAAAAGAGTGAAGCAATTCGCGTACTTTTCTTAAATTTTGATTGTTTGTAATAATTTATTTTGATATAAAATCGCCGCTCCCTCTTAAACTCCTCTTCTTTTTTCAGCTGACGATTCTCTTCGATCTTCAGCTGCATATGCACATCCGCAACTAAAACTCGAAAGTCATTTTATCGGTTGTTTTGATCAGTTTTAAGGTCCCCATACACGCTCCGGAAGCCCTCTAAGGAAAGACTGTGTATGGCGTTGCGTCAGTTGAGTTTAGTTTATTACGTATAAACAAAGTAAAAACCCGACTACTCAAATTAAAGTAAATCGAAGAAAGACAGTCCGCTACCTATAGTTATGCATCTTTTTGACTTTTATTCTTCAAGTAATCTACCTCTTTCCATAGTCCAATCTGAAAAGTATCCAGATTTTCCCATAGGATTTCCAGATCATGTATGGTTGAAGAGTATTCAGGAAATCTCGAAAACTAAAACTGTGCAATTTCATACTATAGAATGTCCGGAGCGTGAATGGTGGCCTTTAGGATGTTTTTTTTTTTAAATTCATATTCGGATTAAACGGCCAAGGCTCTGATGCAGGAGAGCCGGTTAAACTGGAGTCTACTGTATTTATATAAATCCCAATCCAAAGAAAGCACCATCTAGTAGAATTTTATAAACTGTAAAAATGTGAGGGAAATTCAAAAAATAACTTTAACCAATTTTAATTATTTAAAATTTTATAATACTTGTTACTTTTTCATCGCGTTTCGTTCAACTTTTACACTTTCCATTCCCATTTAAATTAATAAAAAAACGTCAAATAATTGATTCAAATGACTGTGGAAATGTAATTAATGTCAATAAATGCATACGGGTTTGTATAAAATGGTAAGATTCTTCCTATAAATTTCTGCAATGCCGCGTCATGAACCCTAGAGCTCGACCAATTGTAAGTCTTGGACCCCAGTGGCTGGAGTATGTGCCTCCCAACTCCCGCCTTAATCCGGCAATGATTAAAATTTTATTCGTAATCAATAAATAAAATACAATGCAAAATTAATTCATTTTAAAATTAAATTTAAAAAAAAAAAATCAATCCAAGGGAATTAAGTATAAAGAGGGAAAAAACAACCACTTTGGTTATAAATCTCATTTCATTTTTTTTGTTTTTGTTTTGGCCAAATAACATCATTCGTTATTTCAACAATTCAAATAATTATTTAAAATGCATTTGTAAATATAAATTACAAAAAAAAAATCATCAGCCTTTATTTACAATTATTTTAAAAAAATATGGAATGATTTGTTTTTAACAAACACACACTTTGGCAGTTTTATTATTACTCCTATAATTTGTTGCAATTCGCCAACAGAATTTTAAGCGAATTCCTCAATAAAATTATCAATTTTTTTATCAGTTCCATTATTTAAACATCTGTTATTGATTTTATTTGTAATACATTCAAGTAGAGCCTCATAGAAATTTGGAAAACCATCATAACCTACAAAATAATGTTTAAAATGATGTTTTACTACAAAATAATTAGTTATAACAGAATATGATATACCAGGATAAGCATTAATATCAATAATAGCATATTTTCCTGTTGTATTTTCTATAACAATATCAATACCTAATAAATCCATACCAAATTCTAAACGTAATGTTTTTGCAATAATTTGAAATGTTTCTAAATTTGGTTGATGATTTGTTTTTAATAAAAAATTCCGATCATTTGGATGATCTAAAATTGATAAATTACTTGTTGAGCCAGCTTTTGATACATCACTACTATCAAAGAATATTGTTTTTTTATCATCATCATCATCATTATCATCATTATTTATATAAAAATTCTTAATTGATGGCCGTTCAACATAATAGAATTTCTCACCAACAATAAACAATTTATATAATTTAGCATTATGATTAATAAATGTTTGTGCAATACATGGTGGTCTACAATCATATAAATATTTCTCATTGAATATAATTGACATTTCATGGGCTTCACGTGAACCATGCCCAATATAATGTTTACATATAAATGGATATTTTATATTATTTATTAATAATTCATTTTTTATTTTATCAATATTGTTCGTTGTTATATTACAAAAATTCGGTGTAAATATACCATATTTATATAAATCTGTTGAATTTATTTTACTATATGATATGTAACGATTGAGCAATTTACGTACATTTTCTATAGGATCGATTATTAGAATTCTTGGATTCTTTATGAGGTAGTTTTCGATTTTATCAATTAATCTAGTACACTACAAATAAACAAAAATTAAATATTTAATAACAATTCTTAGAAAAAAATCAAATAAAATAATAATCTAGTGTGCTCGAATTTCTAATATAGTAACGTATGTTGTTACTTGTTCGAAATCATCAAAGTACACTTGATTTTTTTTGTCTGCATTACAACAATGACTCATTCTTATCAAATAAATCGATTTTCTTTTATCTTTTTTATTAAGTATCGTTTATTATTTATTTATTTATTTATTGTTGATGCGGCTCACCTTTTCATCGCCCTGATTTGCAGCAGCAATAATATCAGTTAATTTATGTAACAAAACACTAAACGTACCTTGAGTTTCTAGATCTTCATTTAAATCTAACTAAGAAAAAAAATTAATAAGAGAAAGTATTATTATTATTATTATTATTTTAATGATAAATAAACAAACATACTTTAAATATATTGAAACCATGCCGATGACAAGTTCGTTCCAATTCGTTCCAATTGATTTTTTGTAATTTCTTGTCGGACATCCAACAAGCAATTCGTTGTGATGACATTATTCAATTTAATTTAAAAATTACACTAATTTGTCTTATCGTTATTATTATTTTGTAATTAATTTTTATTTATTTTTTTGATGTAATCACGATTTCTTATCAACTGTCATTTGAATAAAAACCGCCATTATTACGCATGCGTCAAATTTATGGTTTTTGACAGCATAGATACATGCTACTATTTGTAGCTCTAAATGTATTTTTAAATTTAGTATAGCTGAAGCCGGCTTAGAAGATCTTTTTGGCGCAGGTTACGAAGTAGGTTCGACAGATCTAGCTTACTATCGGAAAAACTTTACAGTGGCGGCACGCAGAGCATTTTCTTGTCGCAATTTTGTATATGTATATAACATATTAGCACGAATATCACACAATAAATTTATAAATAATTGAATTTTATTCCACTGTAGATCTAGATAATCTAATTAGATTAATTGTTCATACACAGTTTTTTTAATATATGTAATATAGAATTTTTCATAATACAGAACGCCACTGCAATCTCAAAATTGTTGTCTGGCGTTTACTTTCACCTGCTTTTTTCTACCCCCACTTACCAAGAGTCCACTGCGCATCTATCCAGAAAGATCTTCTTAGATGACTTTAGGTATATTTATCTTTTGTTATAATTTATATGCAAAATTTGAATAATACTATGAACACTATTTGCTATCGTTTGATAATGTTTATTTAGGACTGTTTATATTCGTTTTTCGAATTCATTGTGGGTTTTTTTTTTGTTAAAATATGGACACTCCTTACGCACACACTATAATGGTTACTTATTCAATAAGATATAATAAATGTTGCCGAGGCTATCAATTTTTCAATAGATCTACCAATTTTTTTTTTTTGAAAACAATGAGTTCTATAATTTTCGTTCTTCTTGTATTCTGTACATAAAACAAGAATACGACAATTCAGTTTCAAAGTTTCTTGTTTTTAGAAAAATTAGGATGGACATCATAACTAAAACTACTAGCACCAAAATGCGGAAAAAGTAACACGTCACTTCTTTATTGAAAGAATCCAAAAGATGCATTTCAAAATTGTACGAGGTATGTATGTTTCAATAGAGTATTGTACGGATAATCCATGTTTTTCGATCAATTGCGCGAGTGCTCGCATGGATCCGATTGTAGTACTACTACTTTTTCCTACAGATTGGACTCTAAATGCCTAGCTTAAGCTAATATCGAGTAATAGACTGCAAAAGTGATGATGTTAGGTAATAGTCTTGCTATGACATTGCGTTCGCCAAACAAATCAAATTTATTAAGTGTGGTTAAATAGTAAAGTAAACTGGAAATAGTGTAAGATCATCCAAGGAATTTATGAACACGAAAATATTTTGTCCAAGGTAACATTTTTTGAATTGGTAAAATAAAGCAACTTACGTAACTTTCACCATTTACGAATTAATATATAAAGCAAGGAGGTTATAAGTTTATGGAGAGAGCATAAGCCGGCTTATGGACGGGGGAAAACCATATCCTTAAAATAACTATACCGATTTTGAACATATGCGCAACCATTTGACGCAGGAAATAAAAAGAGATAGAATCGACGCCATTTTGATGCTTCAGTGTCGTCGTGTCTCTGTTTTGTTTATTACAATTGGATCGTTTTGTTTCAATTCTGTCATTTTCAATTGTCCCGCGCGCGAAAAGTGGCCGTTCACTAGGGACATTTCAATTTACAACTAACGATTCAGACAACGAAGCATCAAAATGGCGACATCCACTATTTCTGGTGTCGGAAACCTCTCTTGCGCGGTATATTTATATATAAGTATGTGGGGAAAACATGATGGTGCGTCCAACAATGGATGCATATTGCATATTGTTTATTCATGAGCGTATATGGAGATTTTGAGAAATTAGATGAATAAGAACTTTATATGATAGAATTGGGGTAAACGAAGTGATGTAATATGTAATAGGTTGATAAATAAATATGATAATACAATGGATATGATACAATTTGATATTTATATATATATATTTTTATATTACTTCAATTGAAGGTGTTATATGATTTTCCATGGATGATCGATCGAAAATATGTTCTTTCCAACAGAGAAAAATGTTTTTATCCATATTTCTATATAATAATTCAAAATTAATTGATTTCTAGCGATAAATTGGAACAAGTAATATTGGTTGCCTAACTACTTTGGTGCGTCTAAAAATGTCAGTCGTAGCTTCACTCAACAATCGATATACTCCCTCCATATACTTATAACCTCCTTGAAATAAAGTGACAATATGGCAACATGCAATTGGTGTACGTCACTCTTTCACCAACGCTCGTAACAAACCATTGATGTATATATACTACTAAAGGTCTTTCACAATTAAAACTACATAGGCTGGTAACATGCCCGAGTTTTTCCGATGTCCGGTTAGTCGGAGGGGGTTTCACATTAACC